>JABWTJ010000431.1:0-280614 GCA_016801875.1 Solanum sitiens | reverse complement strand
GATGGCTCGGGCATTACGCCTCAGGCCCCTAAGGGTAAGGGGTCGGTGCCTCGATCCTTCAAGGTGTGTGTGCCGGGGTTCGAGGATCTGCGCCTTAGAGCGTAGGGGTGGAGGGGAAGGCGGAGCTCAGGGTAATGCACCTCAGACCTCAAGGGGGTATGGGGTTGGATATTAGGCACTGCGCCTCCCTCAGGCCCCTAGAGTGGGAGGGCATGGGGAAGTACGCCTCAGGCCCCTACGGGTAGGGGGGATCGGCGCCTCGAGCCTTCAGGGGACAGGGTTTGAGGAACTGCGCCTCAGACCGCCGAGGGTGGGGGGCGTGGATCAGGGCACTACGCCTTCGGCCTCAAGGGGTAAGGGTGAGGCTTCGAGGATGGGGGCGGGGTTTGAGGCACTGCGCCTCAGGCCGGCGGGGTTGGGGGGTCAGGGCGGGGCTTTGGTAACAGCGCCTTAGGCTTCCGGATGGGGAGAGGATCGGGTTATTATACCTCAAGCCTCCATGGGTGGGGTGGGGTGGGCTCCAAGTATCTTAGGCATCCGGGGTGTGCTCGGGGCATTACGCCTCAAGCCTCCGGGGGGTAGGGTGGGAGCAAGAGGCACGACACTTCAAGCCTTCGTGGTGGTGGTGGTGGTGGTGGTGGTGGGAGTGCTCGAGGGAAAGCGCCACAAGCCTATGGGGGTGGGGGTGGGTCAGGGCTCAAGGCACTGCATCTCAAGCCTTTGGGGAGAGGAGAGGGGCTCGAGGCACTAACCCTCAAGCCTCCTAGGGGTGGGGGGGCTCGGGGCACTACGACACTGGCCATCGAGTGGGGGAGGGGAGCTCGGGGCACTACGCCTCAAGCCTTCTGGATGGGGTGGGGCTCGAGGAACTGCACCTCAGGCCTCTAGGGGGGGGTGGTGTGAGGGGTGAGGCTAAAGGCACTGCGTCTCAAGCCTTTGGGGAGACGGAGAGGGGATCGAGGCACTAAACTCAAGCCTCCTAGGGGTGAAGGGGTGAAGGGGGCACTATGAAATGCCATAGAGTGGGTGGGGGAGGAGCTCGGGGCACTACGCCTCAAGCCTTTTGGATGGGGTTGGGGATCGAGGAACTGCACCTAGGACTCTAGGGGGGGTGGGGCTTGGGGCACTGCGCTTAGCCATTAGGGTTGTTGGGTGGGGGGTGGGAGGAGGTTTAGGGGTAGAGGTTGGGGTTAGGTTAGTACGCTCGGCCTTCGTGGGCTGGGGCTCGGGGAACTATCTCAAGACTATGTTGGGATGGGGGGCTTAAATTAAGGTGGCGAATAAGGACCTTAGGGGGGTGGTGGTGGTGGGGGGGGGGGCTGGGGGGGGGGCTAGCCTTTAAGGGCACTGCGTTTCAGGCCTCCGTGTGAGGTGGTGGGGATCGGGGGGCGGGGCATTGAGCCTCAGGCCTTCGGGGCGGGGCTTTGGTTACTGCGCCTCAGGCTTTCAGATGGGGGAGGGGCTCGGGTTATGACACCTCAAGCCTCCATGAGTGGGGTGTGGGGGCTCCAAGCATAACACCTTAGGCATCCGGCAGGTTCTCGGTGCATTGCTCCTCATGCCTCAGAGGGGTAGGGTCAGGGGCTCGGGGCACGATGCCTCAAGCCTTCGGGGTGGGGTGGGGGTGTTCTTGATGCAAAGTGCCACAAGCCTACGGGGTGGGGTGGAGGATCGGGGCACTGCGCCTCAGGACTCTGGGGGAGGGGAAGGGTCTCGAGGCACTACACCTCAAGCCTCCTAGTGTGGAGGGGATCGGGGAACTACAACTCTGGCCATCGAGTGGGTGGGGTGGGGTGGGTGGGCTTGGGGCACTACGCCTCAAGCCTTCGAGGATGGGGGTAGGGCTTGGGGCACTACGCCTCAAGCCTCCGGGGATGGGGTGGGGCTTGGGGCACTACGCCTCAAGCCTTCGGGGATGGGGTGGGGCTTGGGGCACTACACCTCAAGCTAAGGAGTTCGGGGATGGGTTGGGGTCTAGGCAATGACGCCTTAGGCCTTTTAGAGGTGGGGTGGGGCTTGGGGAATCACACATCAGGAACGGCGGGTGGGTGGGTGGGGGGAAGTGTCTCGGGCATTGCATATTAGGCCTCCGTGGCGGGGGGGCTCGGGGAAACTACTTTTCATGCAAGTTTTGGTGGGTGGGGGATTGGGGAACAATGACTTAGGCTCTTTCGGGGGTGGTGGGGTTTGCTAGGGGCACGGGCTCTCAAGCTCCGTGAGGTGGGGGTCTCGGAAGCATTTCTGTTGCCTTAGGCCTTAAGGGGGGGTTGTTGAGGGGGGCTTAGGGAAACTGCGCCTCAGGCCTTTGGGGTGAGGGGTTTAGGGGGATTTGGGCACTCGAAACTTAGATCTCCGGGGGTGGGGTTCTCGGGGTATTGTAACCTCAGGGAACTACAGGAGGGTGGTTGGGGTGGGGGGATCTGAGCCATAGAGCCTCAGGCCTCTAGTGGGTGAGGCTCTCGGGGTGGGGCTCAGGGCATACGCCTCAAGCTCAGGCGGGGGTGGGGTGCGGGTTGTGGGCTCGGGGCATTACGCCTAAAGCACCGGGGAGGGGGGGTGGGGGTGGGGGAGGGAACTTGGGGTGGGGGACTTAGAGCACGACGCCTCATGCTCTGGGGTGTATGGGTCTTAGGTCATTATGCCTTGTTGGGGTGGGTGGGGGACTTGGGGCACGACACCTCGAGTATTTGGGAGCAGTGTGGGTGGTGCTCGATGCACAATGCCTCGAGCCTTGCGGGGGCGAGGTGGAAGGCTCAGGGCACGACACCTCGAGTGTCTGGGTAGTCAGGGGTGGGGTGGGTGGTGTTCGGGGCACGACGCCTCAAGCTTATGGGTAGTCAGGGCGGGGGGTGGGGGGCACGACTCCTCCTCGAGTCTCCCAGGGGGCGGGGTTAGGGGCACAATGCCTTGAGCCTCCTAAGAGGCACAACACCTCGAGCCCCCCCTCTGCCCAAGGCTCGATTCATGCGACGGCCTGTATAAAATATTATTATTTTATACAGGGCTTAGAGCACGACGCCTCATGCTCTGGGGTGTGTGGGTCTTAGGTCATTATGCCTTGTTGGGGTGGGTGGGGACTTGGGGCACGACACCTCGAGTATCTGGGAGCGGTGTGGGTGGTGCTCGATGCACAATGCCTCGAGCCTTGCAGGGGCGGGGTGGAAGGCTCAGGGCACGACACCTCGAGTCTCTGGGTAGTGAGGGGTGGGGTGGGTGGTGTTCGGGGCACTACGCCTCAAGCTTATGGGTAGTTAGGGCGGGGGGTGGTGGGCACGACTCCTCCTCGAGTCTCCCAGGGGGCGGGGGTAGGGGTACAATGCCTTGAGCCTCCCGGGAGGCACAACACCTCGAGCCCTCCCCCCCCAAGGCTCGATTCATGTGACGGCCTGTATAAAATATTATTATTATCCTTACGTGTGGATTCATATTGGTATTCTTTTTTGGGAATATTTTAATATTATGATGGTTAAATGTTTATATTTAAAAGACAAAAGATAAATTAATGCTATAAGTCGAACAATATACATATACGCACATATATCGCATCCGTAATTTTTCTAGTTCATTTTGTTATCGTAATCTTAAAAAAATTAAATAAAAAATGAGGATTGTCCAAATCATATTCAAGATTCTGATGTAATCTTCATCCTTCACCGTATGTAGACTATATTTCCAAAATTACATTTAATTTCAGTTGAAAAAAAAAGCACTCCCTCCATTTTATATTAATTGAATTTTTGAGGCATTTACCATTTTTTAAAACTAACTTATTTTTTTAGTTTTCAAGACTGCTTTTAGAGTGTTTTTCAAAATTTACTCTTTATTTGGATTTTCAATGTGATGACTTCAATAAATTTGACAATAATTAATAAGGGTAAAAATGAAAAACTATGTTCAATTTCTGTCTTAATCTACTTTTCTTAAGAGGTGTGATACACCTCAAAAATTCAATTAATATGGAATGGAGGCTGTATAAGCTATACTAAGCAAAAGAGAAACGAAGTGTAGTATTGTACCATTAATTAACCTTACTTAAAATTTTTCTTTCCATTTTTGAATCTTTTTAAGGAGTTGTAATTATTGTTTATATCAATTCAAGAAATATTGGAAATTATAATATTTGATATCAATTTATATACTTAATATTAAAGAATGTAATGAAATGACTAAAATTCCCTTTCACTTCATAGTTTTTCGAGGTTGAATTTGATATGAATTCAAATCTTACACTTTGAAATCTCGATTTTAAACTTGATATAAATTCAAACTATTTGATTTTATAAATTCAAATCTAAATAATTAAATCGGGGAAAATATTAAATTATATCGATTGATTGTTGATTTGAAGAGATAGTGACTTAGTAATATGTTAGTTGGGAAGCAGCACAAATAAAAAAAAGTCCATCATAATTGAGTGTCTTAATTATATGACATCCGATCATTTTTACTTGTGACGATTTGACTTCGCACACCTGTTAAGAAAATATTATGTTATCAAATTATCTTTTTAGATGATGTTTAGTATTAGATCTTGCAAAATGTTTTGGAGAATAATTATTTAATGCCAAGAGTAAAAACATGGAAAATTTATTTTTCTTGATATATCAAAATTAACAAGTAAAAATAAAAATATGTTTTACAAAAAAGTGACAAGTAAAAGTAAATGAATGGAGTATTTGCCATAAATATTAGTTTTTTGACAAAATGTAAGTAAGGAAAATATGTACATCAGTTGAGCCTGAAGTAATGTTCCATCTATAATATGTTTCATAATTAATCTTTAGTGTTATACCACCTAACATTTTCCATAATAGCACCAGTAAGGTAATAAACTATTAATTTAAATTGATTTATAGTTTTGATGTCTAACAAGGGACCTGGTCGAGGAAATATTGAGTAAGGAAAAAGACAAAAGACAGTTGTCTAAATGTTGTCAAATCTGATGTAGATGGTGCACGACTTTTAGAGTAGCAAGCTCTCAGCCAATGGCTTTGCTCCAGGGTTTTTGTCCATATCATATTAGTATCTTCTCCAAAGACAAAAATGAAGTTTTGGCAAACAAAATCTTGAATTCTGAAAATTCATTAGCTTACAAAGAAAAAACCATCTTCAAGGAAGAACACTGCTCATACTCAACAAGGATCTAATGGAGTGCTGAAACATCTTTGTTGTAGACCGGTTATAAAGGACAGAAAATCGGTTGCTTGTCTAAGTTATAAAGTACAGTATATCAGTTACTTGTCCAAGTCTTTAGGTTGAGTCGGATTAAATAATTAGTCAAATCATTTATTGTAACACCTCTAAAACGACTTAGGTGAAACTAGAGCCTAACACTTGTATCTTGATGTTTTGAAGTTCTAAAATGGGTTATAATGAGGTTAGCAGGCAGTGTTTAAAGTTTCGTGAAGTTTTGAGGTCAAACGTCCAAGAACGTCAATGACGTTTGAAAGGTTTGCCTTGAAATATCCTTGTGTGTCTTAGTGTGTTTCATCGAGTTTTACGTGTTCGTTTTGGAAGAAATTGATGTGAGAGGTCGAAAACTTGTATACGAACATAATTGGGTTGGAAACGTCCGTGTAAAACTCCCCAAGGACCAACCAAGGGTCCTTGAGAAAGGGCTTATGTGTGAGCCAAAAGATGTCAAAACCAGCCCAACCTACGGAAGACACTCGACGTCTCGTAGGTGAAGGGCGTAGGTTGACACTAAGGCGTGGGAGCTTATGATCCATTTGAGCCAGCCTCTGACCCAAACCACGTACCATTAAGACAGTCCGTTGGTCGGGCTACGAGGCGTCAGTCATGGCCGTCGATTGACACCAACAATTTTCTGCAGGTGTCTCGGCCAGCCCAAGGGTAAGATGGGGTTTTCACCTAGCCTTTCTAAAAATATTTGGGCAGTTTACTAAGTTTATTTTAGGTATTATAAATAGTTTTATAAGTCTAAAACACTTAGATGAATTCATTATTCTAAAATCAAAACCCAAATCCCTAAAGAAACTCTCGAGAACTCCATTGGAGCCATAGAACTCCATTGGAGCCAAAACTCAAGATAGAGCTTGGATTGAAGATTCTTGGTGATTTCTCCATCAATTCTTCATCAAATTCGCAGTTTAGCATCAATTGAGGTATGACCTTCATCTTTGAATCTCTTTTCTTCAAGGAGCCAAACTTCAAATTGATTTCTAAAGTCTTTCAAAGATGAAATTGTCCTATTTTGATATCTATCCATGGGTTCTTGCATAAAATGTTTTGAATCATTATTTATTGATTGAATTGATGTTAATTTTATGATTTCAACCTAAAAACTCTATGAACCCATGCAATTCATGAAATCCTAGTTTTTGACTATGCCATGAGTGATTTGATTATGTCTTAATGCCATTGAATTATTTTGTAGTTTGATTAGGGCTATTGAATTATGAAAGAAACATGCTAGAACTATGAGTAGGCTTCCCTAATTTGATTAATTCATATTGTATTATCTTTGATTCAGTGTATATTGTAATTGTTGGGTTGAATTATAAACTATGGCTATTGGTAAGAACCTTGGTATATTGTGTTGGATGAATTGGCTATGGATTGAAGTCGTGAGGTTGGATTAATGGTATGTTGACCTAACTTTCTCTATATTATGTTGTATAGGTCTTACATAGTAATGATGTTTGGTATGGTCCAGTTATGGTGGCGGTGCTTATGTGCTATACTTGTGAATAATGTGGTCTTGTCGGCATTACTTTATGTATTGTGAATCAATGTGGCCTCCCCGAAATTACATTATGAACTATGTTATTATCATGTACTACTTGGCTATGTGATCATTGTGAAGGTCTTGATGACTATGTGTGTATGTGGAGTCAAAGCATGAGTTCTCCTAGTTGATGATGTGTGTCTCTAATAGGCTATAGTGAAGTCATTATGTGTATTACTTGATAATGAAGTATGATGCTTCGTGTTGAATTATATGAGACTTGTGAGGGCTTTTATTGATGATGCTATAGTAGTGAATAGGGTGACCTATAGTTGACTTGGTTGTCCTTAGGTTCTCTAGAATAATATGCTATATGTATGGTATGGTGGAGTATGTGTGTGTCTTGTTTATGTAGACTTGTGTTCCTTACTTGATACATGTAATATGTGAATATGATTTCTTGACTTGGTATGCTAAAGCTTCTTAGTCTAGTATGTGTGATTGACATGTGACCTTGAACATAGTTAAGAAGGTCCTTTATGTGGAACCTTATCCTTGAAGTTGAAAACCGTAATGGTATCCTTCTTGTGTGAATGGTGGACTTTAGGTTGATTTTCTGGAATGATATAAAATCAGCCTTAGGAAAATCGTTGAGTTATCCACTTAACCATTGTAGGTAGCCTTAGTGGACCCTCTTTGGTAAGGTGTAATGTGATTGGGTTGTGAAATAGATATGATACCTCTTCATGTACTCCTTTATTGAAATACTCTATGAGAACAAGGCTAGCATCGAGTGAGTATGCTTGGGAAGTTGCTCTAACTAAGATGACTTTAGAGAGCAAAGAAACCCTTGATATTCCTTAACCACGTGCCTACATGGGATGTGTCCTAGTTCTACCATTGGAAAGTAGAACACCCTCCACGGAGTAGGTTCATGACTCCGGATTCCATGCATAGCTAGTATGGTATATATCGGTTATTGCCTATTCTCATCATATGGGATACCTACTAGTGTTGGAGAAGTTCTATGAAGTTTAGGTGGTGGTATGTGACGCTATCTAGACATTGCACGATTAGACTTTGAAGATGTAAGCGAGTGAGTTCCTAGGTCTTCTCGAAGACCATTACTTGAATGTCCTTATGTGTTGAATGTCTCTTAAATGAACTAGTGAACTAATGAAGATAATTGTTTAAGTTAGAAAGTATGTAAATGAATAAGTAATAGTCTAGAATGACTTTAGGGATTGCCTAGTTAAGGTGTAAATGGGGCATATGAATGGTCTCTTCATGTGTTACCTAGGGAAGTCTTAAGAATAATTCTAGATAGGAAATATTGGTTACTGAAGTGAGAATGATCTTATCCTAGGTAGTCTAAAGGATCTCTTAGGTGTGTGTGAAGAGATTGTATGAGTGGTCGCTTCATAACTCACTCAAGTGAGCCTTAGAATCACCTTTGGTAGGAGGATCTCATGGTTATGTGTTTGATATATTCTTGATGCAATATTGTGATGTGTGAGTTTCATTTGAACTTACAGTGAAGTCACTTCACTGTAAGCTCACTGTAACATTACTGTAGTGTTCATATAAAATTGGGTATAATTTGTAATTTGCTCTAATTGTGATGTTTGGTGTTTAAATATGATTCTTATACTTTTAATATGATGTTTTAATCAAAAAGAGCATGTTTCTCATAAATGTCCGTTTTCTCATTATTTTATGCATTATGCCATACTTAGTACATGCATTGTACTAATTCCACACATTTTGTTATATCTAAAGGTGTAGGTGGAAGGTGAGAGACGTCTTGAAGAAAAGCTTGGAAACTAGGACTCTTTTAAGCAAAGTTGAAGTATGTCCTCACTTGATTTGAGGGCATAACTATCTTTAGACTTCTTTATTCGAGTATTGTAATAGACTAAGTAATTTTATATTTTGTATTGTATGGGCCGTGTCCCAAGTATTCTTGAGTCTATATGTTGAGATTTAGTATTTTCCTATGATTTATTATGTAAGATGTTTTAAGATATTTTGTGTGAAAAGTTTTAATTCTGCACTACTTTTCATACATGTATGCAATGAATGATGTCTAAGGGCTTGTACAAGACCTCCGAGAGGTCAAGTACGCCATGTCACACCGAGAGTGCCATATCTTCTAGGATGTACTCTCGGGATGTGACATCTATGTTTTAGTCGAGACTCTTTACATCATTGTTTTGATGTTCTCTTGGGTAGAGTTACCTAGGAGTGTGAACTTGACGTGTAGGTGTAACAGAGTTTTTGCTTGTTTATTCTCTTATCTTTGAGATATGAGTTGGTGGCTAGAGTTAGCCTTGTTGGGTTTTGAAGTCTAGATCCACTAGAGTTAGTTGGTTTATTGGGCAATAGAGTTATTTCTTAATTCTTTTGCTTGTAGTATAGTTGTTACAACGAGGGGGAATGTATTAAAGAGTTTTTAATTCCTATGTTACAAACTAGAATCTGTAATCTAAAGCATTGCTCTGCTTTGGGTGAAATGGAGTTCGGTTAGAAATTTCGTGAATATTGGTCGTGGTTTTCTCCTACCTTGAGCAAGAGAGTTTCCATGTAAAAAATATTTTGTGACTGATTTACTTTGAAGTATTTATTTTCTGTACTATTATTTTGTCGAGGGACCTGTCTAGTGATTACTAGCGGACATATCTATTCTATCAATTGGTATCCAAGCTTGGGATTTCTATCTGGTTAAGACCAAGAGAGAATCTTGTAAAAAAGATGGATGCTCCACTAATTCCGGAAGGGAGTCAATTATCAATCAAGCCACCTCGATTTAATGGCATTTTCTACAGTGGGCCTTGAAATATTGTTCTTGATGATTCTCACATTCCTACAATTAATCTGAAGATGAATAAATTGTTTCCAAATACGAGTATAAATGAGGCTATCGGGAGAAAGATTTAAAAAGGGCTAAATCATTTGCTCTCAAAGTTTCACAAAGTGAAATCCCTGAAATAGATGAGAACATGACATATCTCACTCGATGATTTCAAAAAATTATGAGAAAACATGGAGGTCACACGAAGAAAGGAAACAGGCTACAAACTCAAATAAGTCACAAGTTTGGTAAATCAATTAACTTCATCAGAGGCAAGAACAAGGGTAAACCCAAGGAATATGTCAAGCCTGGAGGAGACAATAACAAAAGAACGGACCCGGTCGCTAAAAAGTAAAGTAGAAGAGAAACGGCACGACTGATTATGTGGTGAAGAAAGCTCCGGCTATCTGAGGAAATACCTCAAGTAATTCAAATTATCCTGATGTAACACTTTAAAAATTCAAGATGTGTGGTAAAGCCTAACATAGTTGTCATGAGGTCTAGACACTGTTTTTAAGTCTATTTTAATAAATATAGGTCATTAGGAAGTCTAGAAATCAAAACGTCCAAGAACGTCCAAGAACGTCCATGACGTCCGTAAGTTGGTTCATAGAGGTACTAGCGTGCCTTAGCCTATTTGACTAGTTTTTAGGAGTCGAAAATGTATGAAATTTGGTATAAGGGTGTATAAAATATGTTAAAGACGATTCATGGTCGAAACGTCTGGGTAAGACTCCCCAAGGACCAACCAAGGGCCCTTGAGGAGGACCCTTGCAGGTTGGAAGCAACACTGCCTGGGCAGTGTGCAATAACAGAGGCAAACAATGAGGCGTGTGTGGATCGACGAGGTGTCGATGCCTACCGTCGTCTAAAACTTAGCCAAATAGTTGGATCCCTCGTCTGCACAAGTCTCTGACCAAAACTACGGATGTTCAGGATGGAGGGGGACTGTCTCGTCGATTGACCCACGATCCGTCGATCGTGGTGTCGTCGATTGGACTGTGATTTTCCTGCACGTTTAAATTAATTTCATTTAATTAGTTAAGAGGTTAGGGGGTTTGTTAGGGGATTAAGTAAGCCTAATTTAGTTAATGAACCCCCAATATAAAGACCCCAACCCCATTAGTTTAATTAGAACTCTCAAAACAATTTCTCTACCTTCTCTCTATTGGAAGACACCATTGAAGACTAAGCTAAGGAAGGGCTTTGGGGGATGGAAAGGGACGATTTCATCTCCAAATATTTATTGAAACGTGAAGGTATGGGATCTATTCACCTTTGAGACTTTTTTTCTCAAAGGGTTCATTCAAAGTATTTTTAAAAGATGAGTTTTCAAGTGGGTTTCATATAATCTCGAAATTTATGTTGTAAACTAAGTTGTTTATTGTTTATTTAGGTTATAATGGATAGATTAACATGTATTTTAACTTGATCATGATAATTGTTGTTGGTTTGGTCTAAATTGAAGAACATGACCTTATACCCTTAACCCTAGGTTTGATCTTGATATGAATTATGTTGTATTTGGTTAAATTGACTTAGTCATAGGTTGAATTGCTATTATATGATGTTGTTACACTAATCATGAACAAATTAGAATGATTTGTAGTCTTTCATGCTAGTTTTTGAGAAGTAATCTAGGTTATCATGAGTTAACCTAATCTTAAGCTTTGACCTAGTATTGAATTGTGATGTGGAGATTCTTTTAGCATTGTGATCATGTATGTTATTGAATTATGATGACTTGATGATCTTATTGAGTATAAATAAGGGTTGATGGTAAGTCCTTGGTCATGAATTGTGAAGGAGACTTGGTATGTCTTGTGATCCCTATAATTTACTTCAATTTATGGTAAATTGTGATTAAGCCATGATGTTGTATTGGAGTGTGCCTTGATTAGATTTGATGGGGTGGTATGAGGTTGTATTGAAATGTCTTATCTATTGTTGTAAGGTTTATTAAGGTAAAATGTTATGAGGGTGTTGATAACTACCAATGTACCTTATTATGAATGAATATGCAAATGCGTTGACCTTACTTATATGGATTGTGTTGAAAAGATTATATTCATGCAATTCCTATTGAGCTATGATGATGGTGATTATACAAGGGCTAGACCCTATGACCTAAACTAAGTTATGATTGATAAATAAAGACATTAAAGACATTTCAAGAAGGGACTTAGCTTTGCACCATGTGATCTTGTGTGTGAGGGGGTGACACTTTCCCACATAAGGAAGGTAGGGTTCACTACGGTCCTCACGGGGTGGATAGCCTCATGACCCAAATAGGGTGTAGAGTGATGTTTCCAAGATGGCCCCAATCTCCTTAACTATGTTGCCACCATAGGAATACTAGTTAGTGGATCCACCTAGATGCTACGTTTCTTGTTAGGTTCTATGTTGGCTGGTAGACCACTCTACATCGGTGTAAGGTTTTACAACACCGGATTCCACACTTAGCTCATGTGGTCTATGTCGGTTAAAGCAAGTGTTCCCTAAACTAAAATAAAGTAAAGGTGTATAGACTAACTAGAGTGACTTGAGGGGGTTTGATTTAGACTTGGTAGGGGTATGAGACTCTACCTAAGCCTTGCACTATTTGTCCTTGATAGAAGCTTTAGGAGGTTTGCATATGTATGTGATGATAAAGGTAGATGATATTATATGATGATGATGATGCTTATGAACATGTAATTGGTTCTTATTGCTAAAGTATGAACTTATGTATTTGAAAGTTATGTTATGTGAAGTGGATTATTAATTATGGTTCTTGTTGGGTTACTTGATTTAGTAAGGTTATGGGGCTTTGCTTGGTCATTGCACTTGTTGACTTTGTAAGGATTTATGATTAGTTGTCTTGCTTTGCTATTTACATGATAAACTCTTATTCATATTTGTGGTCTTATCACTTGGTGATAGAGTTATATGAGATTATGGTTTCAAGTATGTTAGTATGCATATGACTTGCTTTGACTTGTTGAACATGTCTAAATGATTGGTGTGGTTCAATTGATTGTGCATAATCCTTTAAAAGGGTAAAGTGGCATGATTTAACTAAATGTCCCTTTTTAGCATGTTTTGGTGTTATATGTGCATATGGTCTCATACATAGTACATGTGGCGTACTAACTCCATTTTCTCCCTTTCCCAAACATTTTAGGTTCCGGTCATTGAAGGCTCATTCAAGATGACTTGAAGAAGACTTGGATATTCTCTACAATCCAAGTGGGTAGGTCCTCACTTTCCGAGGGCGATGCCTATATCTAGCTTATGGAGTTGCTTTACTTTTTAGACTCTTATGTTTATTCTATTTCGTTTGAGTACGACATGTGTAAGCCTATATGTGGCTTCTTGAGATTGATGTAGGGCTATGCCCAAATTGCTATGATCATTTTAGATGGTTATGAGATGAGACGACTTTGAGACTCTATTCTATGTTATATATATGTATGTGCAATAAAAGTAGAAGACTATGTAATCTTTTTATACGAAGCGTCTATGTAAAACTCAATGTAGAAGTAGTAAAAGTTTTAATCTTTCCGTAATTTTTTGCCTATTAATGTTATGATGAATGCTAAGAGGTTGGTCTTAGTCCTCTAAGAGGACGCCGACGCCGGTTACATCTAGGGGGTGCTCCCCGGATGTGACAAACTTGGTAACAGAGCATAAGGTTGAATATCCTTGATATTGATGTCTCTCTCAGCCACATCTATGTAGATTCGTATTCATACTTGTGAAGCGCGCCACACTTATGAATAGGAATCTATGTGATGCTTAGGAATCTCTCTTTTTCTTGGAAATCCAATATCGTGCCTCTAGAGTAACTATTGTGTGCTTTCACCTAAAATGTGTATTGTGGTTGTAGGAAATCAATACTCGAAGGAATGCGGCTAGAAGACTTGAGGAAGAGATTGCTAATGCGGGAGCTCCTCCCCATGGTGATCGAGTTCCTCCTCTTGAAGAGGATCCAATTGATGATCAAGCTCCGGCAAATCCTCCACCTTTGGCGGAGGTTGATATAAGGGCTATCCTTGTTCAAATGTCCCAAGCCATTACTACTCAAGCTCATGCCACAACCATTCAACCCCAAGCTATGACGACCCAAGCTAATCGGGAGGCGGTACCCCGAGCTCATCAACAAGTCACTACCATGGCATCCCATCTAAGGGACTTCACTAGGATGAATCCTCCTACTTTCTATGGGTCTAAGGTTGACGAAGACCCCCAAGAGTTCATCGATAAGGTTTATAAGATACTCTTTGCCATGGGGTTAAGCACTAGTGAGAAGGCCGAGTTAGCCACATATCAACTCAAAGATGTGGCTCAAACTTGGTATGTTCAATGGAGGGACAATAGGCCTCTTCGGGGTGGACCGGTGACTTGGGAGATCTTCAAGAAGGCATTCCTTGATCGGTTCTTTCCTAGGGAGATGAGGGAAGCTAAAGTGGTGGAGTTCATCAACCTTCGTCAAGGAGGTGTGAGTGTCATTGAGTAATCCATGAAATTTACTCAATTGTCAAAATATACTCCTTCTTTGGTTTCCGATCCTAGAGATGAAATGAGCCATTTTGTGACGGGGGGGTCGGAGGACTTGCAAGAGGAGTGTCATTTGGCTATGCTACATGACAACATGAACATCTCTCATCTCATGGTTCATGCTAGGCAAGTGGAGGATGCAAGGTCTAGAAGGAAGAGTAGAAATGCTAAGCGGGCAAGATCTTTTGAAGGTGGTTCTTCCAAGAATAGGCTTGAGATTCAAGACAAGCCTAGGTTCAAAAAGAGGTTCTCTAATAAAGTTCCAACCAAGTTCCCTAAGGTTCGTAATGAAAAGGATCCAAACCCTAAGCCTCAAAAGGGAAAAGTTACTAGATCACCAAATGAGAAGCCAACTTGTGGTGAGTGTGGAAAGAAGCATTTTGGTGCTTGCCTCATTGGCACGGATAAATGTTTTAGTTGTGGTAAAGTTGGGCACAAGGTTCGAGATTTCCCTAATGTGAAGGGCCTAGACAAGGGTGGTCAAGCTCAAGCAAGTGGTTCTAGTGATGCTCCTAAGAAGAACCGCTTCTATGCTCTCCGCAATAGGGGTGAGCAAGAAACCTCTCCCAATGTGGTGACCAGTATGTTAAAAGTCTTTTCTATTGATGTTTATGCTTTACTTGATACGGGTTCTACTTTGTCTTTTGTTACACCTCTTGTAGCTAAAAAGTTTGATACTTCACCCGATATCTTGCATGAACCCTTTCTAGTGTCTACTCCGGTGGGTGAGTTGGTAGTTGCAAAGAGGCTATATAGGAATTGTCCTATCATGTTTCCCAATAGAGTTTCCAATATTGATCTAGTAGAACTAGATATGCTTGATTTTGATATCATTTTGGGCATGGATTGGTTGCATTCTTGTTTTGCCACTAGTGATTGTAGAACAAGGGTGGTGAGGTTTAATTTCCCAAATAAACCCGTTGTTGAGTGGAAGAAGGGAAGCTCTATTCCTAGAGGTCGTATCATTTTTTGTCTAAAAGCATGCAAAATTATCTCAAAGGGTTGTCTATATCACATAGTGAGAGTCTAAGATCTAGACTCCAAAATTCCTCCCATTGAGTGAATTTCCGGAGGTATTTCCTAATGACCTTTTCGGCATTCCTCCCTATCGGGAAATTGATTTTAGTATCGATTTACTACCGGAAACAAACCCCATTTCAATTCCTCCTTATGGGATGGCTCCAGCCAATTGAAGGAGTTGAAGGCACAACTCAAAGACTTGCTAGACAAGGGTTTCGTAAGGCCTAGTATTTCTCCATGTGGTGCTCCAGTTTTGTTTGTAAAGAAGAAGGATGGGTCTTTGAGAATGTGTATTGACTATCGCCAATTCAACAAAGTCACTGTTAAGAACAAACATCCTCTCCCTCGGATTGACGACTTGTTTGATCAACTCCAAGGGGCAAGCTAATTTTCTAAAATTGACTTGAGGTCGGGGTATCACCAACTTAGGGTGAGGGGTGAGGATGTACCAAAGATGACACTTTGGACTAGATATGGCCACTATGAGTTCTTAGTTATGTCCTTTGGTCTCACTAATGCTCAGGTGGCGTTTATGGACCTAATGAATAGGGTGTTTCGAAGTTACCTAGAATCATTTGTCATTGTCTTCATTGACGACATCTTGGTATATTCGAAAAATGAGGGTGATCACATGGGTCATTCAAGGGTGGTATTGCAAACCCTTAAAGAACATCAATTGTTTGCCAAGTATAGCAAGTGTGAGTTTTGGTTGAGGTCGGTGGCATTTCTTGGTCATATCATCTCTAGTGAGGGAGTTAAGGTTGATCCAAGAAAAATGGAGGCGGTAAGAAATTGGCCTAGACCATTGACTCCAATTGATATAAGGAGTTTATTGGGTCTAGCGGGTTATTATCGGGGGTTTGTGGATAGTTTTGCGTCTATTGCATCTCCTTTGACTACCTTGACTCAAAAGAGTAAGAAGTATGAGTGGTCGGAGGCATGTGAAAAGAGCTTCCAAATTTTGAAAGATAGGATTACTTCCGCTCCGGTTTTGACTTTACCGGAGGGAACAAAGGGCTTCGTTGTGTATTGTGATGCATCCCGTGTGGGTTTGGGGTGTGTGCTTATGCAACATGGGAAGGTGATTGCCAATGCTTCTAGATAACTTATGGTGCATGAGAAGAACTGTCCCACTCATGATCTTGAGTTAGCGACCGTAGTGTTTGCCTTAAAAATATGGAGGCATTATTTGTATGGTGTCCATGTTGATGTGTTTACCGACCATAAGAGTCTCTAATATGTGTTTACCAAAAGGAGTTTAATCTCCGACAATGAAGGTGGTTAGAATTGTTGAAAGATTATGACATGAGTGTTCTCTATCACCCCGACAAGGCCAATGTGGTGGTGGATACTCTAAGTCGCATGACCATGGGTAGTGTGTCTCATATAGAAGAATCCAAGAAAGACCTAGTGAAACATATTCATAGGTTGGATAGATTGGGTGTTAGATTGGAAGGTTCTCCAAATGGTGGTGTCATGGTTCATCATAACTCCGAATCATCCTTGGTTATTGAGGTGAAGTCCAAACAACACCTTTATCAACCATTGATGGAGTTTAAAGAATCGGTCCTTGACAAGTTTAATGAGTCATTCTCCTTAGGAGGGGATGGTGTTTTGAGGTATCAAGGGCGGTTGTGTGTTCCTAATGTTGATGATTTGAGGAACCGAATTCTTGAGGAAGCTCATGGGTCCCATTATTCCATTCATCCCGGGTCAACAAAGATGTATCATGACCTTAGGGAGGTGTATTGGTTGGAAGGTTTGAAAAGGGACATAACGGAGTTTGTCGCCAAGTGTCCAAATTGCTAACAAGTGAAAGCCGAACATCTAAAGACGGGTGGCTTACTTCAAGAAATCCAAATTCCTACTTGGAAGTGGGAATACATCAATATGGATTTTGTGGTAGGTTTGCCTAAGACCCAAAAGCAATATGACTCCATATGGGTGGTGGTTGATAGATTGACCAAGTTCGCTCATTTTATTCCCGTCAAGTCTACTTATTTGGTGGAAGATTATGCTAAGATCTTCATAGATGAGAGTGTGTGTCGCCATGGTATTCCGTTATCCATTATATCGGATAGGGGTGCACAATTCACATCTAGGTTTTGGAGGTCATTCCAACAAGGGTTGAGTACTAAGGTGAAGTTGAGTACCACTTTTCATCCCCAAACAGATGGTCAAGCGGAATGTACTATTCAAACCTTTGAAGATATGCTTAGAGCTTGTGTCATTGAATTCAAGGGAAGTTGGGATAAGCACTTGCCTTTGGTGGAGTTTTCTTATAATAATAGCTTCCATTTATCCATCTTCATGGCTCCCTATGAAGCCTTGTATGTTAGGAGGTGTAGGTCTCTTATCGGGTGGTTTAAAGTCGGTGAGTCTTTGATTTTTGGTCCCTATTTGATTTATAAGACTTTGGAGAAAGTTCATATTATAAGGAATCGCTTGCAAATGGCCTATAGTCGGCAAAAGTCTTATGGCGATCATAGGAGGAGGGATCTAGAGTTTGAAGAAGGTTATATGGTGTACATAAAAATTTTGCCTATGAAGGGGGTTGTTAGATGTGGCAAGAAAGGAAAGCTAATTCCTCGTTATGTGGGTCCCAATGAAATCTTGTAAAGGGTTGGAAAGGTTGTCTATGAATTGAGGTTTCCTAGTGAATTGGCTTCGGTTCATCCGGTTTCCATGTTTCTATGTTAAAGAAGTGTGTTGGTGATCCCGAGTCCATTCTTCCTATTGAGGGTCTTGGTGTCAAGGATAACCTCTCCTATGAGGAGGTCCTGATTCAAATTCTTGATAGGAAAGTAAAGAGGTTGAGGAACAAAGAGGTGGTTTCCGTAAAAGTGTTAAGGAAAAATCACCTAGTTTAGGGTGCAACATGGGAGGCCGAGGCCGACATGAAGTCCCGTTACCCTCATCTTTTTGATAATTAAGGTTATTCATACTTTTAATAATGTAATATGACTATAAATTAAAGCTTCTTGATTTTTGGGTGAAGTTTTGCAAAATATGCATTTTTTGAATACTTCAAAATATGCATTTGAACTTGAAATTTTTGCTTTTGGCTTATTTTGAGTTATGTTGTGCATTTTGATATGGTGAGTCTTTATGAAGTGTTGTGCGGCATATTGATAAGTTGAACCTTGTCCTAATTGACTCATGTATAACATGTTGAGCTCATGTTGTTTTTGTGAGAAGGAAAATGCCTCATGATGTAATATTTGATCCTTATGCGTGGTAATTGAAGTTGTGAATTGCCTTGAGTGAAATGATATGAATTATGTTGTATTGTATTGATGTTTTTGGTTGGGCTTCTAGTCTTGAGTCTATTCCTTCCTTTGAAAGAGTTCTAGTGTCATTCGGGGACAAATGTTCCTAAGGGGGGGGGGGGGATAATGTAACACTTCGAAATTTCAAGACGTGTCGTAAATCCTAACATAGGTGTCTTGAGGTCTATAAACTATTTTTAAGTATATTTTAATGAATATAGGTAATTTGGGAAGTTTAGAAATCAAAACGTCCAAGAACGTCCATGACGTCCGGTAGTTGGTTCAAAGAGGTACTAGCGTTCCTTAGCCTATTTGACTAGTTTTTAGTAGTCGGGAATGTATGAAATTTTGTAGAAGGGTGTATATCATATGTTAAAGACGATTCATGGTCGAAACGTCTGGGTAAGAATCCCCAAGGACCAACGAAGGGCCCTTGAGGAGGACCCTTGCATGTTGGAAGCAACACTGTCTGGGCAGTGTGCAATTACGAGAGGCAAACGACGAGGCGTGTGTGGATCGACGGGGCGTCGATGCCAACCGTCATCAAACACTTAGCCAAATTGTTGGATCCCTCACCTGCAAAAGTCTCTGACCAAAACTACGGATGTGCAGGACGGAGGGGGACTGTATCGTCGATTGACCCACGATCCGTCGATTGTGGTGTCGTCGATTGGACTGTGATTTTCCTGCACATTATAATTAATTTAATTTAATTAGTTAAGGGGTTAGGGTGTTAGTTAGGGGATTAAGTAAGCCTAATTAAGTTAATTAACCCCCAATATAAAGACCCCAATCCCATTAGTTTAATTAGAACTCTCAAAACAATTTCTCTACCTTCTCTCTACTTTCTCTCTCTATTGGAAGACACCATTGAAGACTAAGCTAAGGAAGGGTTTGGGGTCTGGAAAGGGACGATTTCATCTCCAAATCTTTATCAAAACGTTAAGGTATGGGATCTGTTCACCTTTGAGACTTTTTTCCTCAAAGGGTTCATTCAAAGTATTTCTAAAAGATGAGCTTTCAAATGGGTTTCATCTAATCTCGAAATTTATGTTGTGAACTAAGTTGTTTATTGTTTCTTTGGGTTATAATGTATATATTAACATTTATTTTAAATTGATCATGATAATTGTTGATGGTTTGGTCTAAATTGAAGAACATGACCCTATACCCTTAACCCTAGGTTTGATCTTGATATGAATTTGTTGTATTTGGTTCAATTGACTTGGTCATAGGTTGAATTGCTATTAGATGATGTTGTTACACAGATCATGAACAAATTAGAATGATTTGTAGTCTTTCATGCTAGTTCTTGAGAAGTAATCTAGGTTATGATGAGTTAACCTAATCTTAAGCATTGACCTAGTATTGAATTGTGATGTGGAGATTATTTTAGCATTGTGATCATGTTTGTTATTGAATTATGATGACTTGATGATCTAATTGAGTTGAACTAAGGGTTGATGGTAAGACCTTGGTCATGAATTGTGAAAGAGACTTGGTAAGTCTTGTGATCCCTATACTTTACTTCAATTTATGGTAAATTGTGATTAAGCCATGATGTTGTATTGGAGTGTGCCTTGATTAGGTTTGATAGGGTGGTATGAGGTTGTATTGAAATGTATTATCCATGGTTGTAAGGTTGATTAAGGCAAAATGTTATGAGGGTGTTGATAATTACCAATGTACCTTATTATGAATGAATATGCAAATGTGTTGACCTTACTTATATGGATTGTGTTGAAAGGATTATATTCATACAATTCCTATTGAGCTATGATAATGATGATTATACAAGGTCTAGACCCTATGACCTAAACTAAGTTATGATTGATAAATAAAGACATTAAAGACATTTGAAGAAGGGACTTAGCTTAGCACCGAGTGATCTTGTGTGTGAGGGGGTGAATTTTCCCACATAGGGAAGGTAGGGTTCACTATGATCCTCACGGGGTGGAAAGCCTCATGACCCAAATAGGGTGTAGAGTGATGTTTCCAAGACGGCCCCAAGCTCCTTAACTATGTTGCCACCATATGAATACTAGCTAGTGGATCCACCTAGATGCTACGTTTCATGTTAGGTTCTATCTTGGACGGTTGACCACTTTCAATCGGTGTAAGGTTTTACAACACCAGATTCCACACTTAGCTAATGTGGTCTATGTCGGTTAAAGTAAGTGTTCCCTAAAATAAAATAAAGTAAAGGTGTATAGACTAACTAGAATGACTTGAGGAGGTTTGACTTAGCCTAGGTAGGGGTATGTGACTCTACCTAAGCCTTGCACTAGTTGGGCTTGATAGAAGCTTTAGGAGGTTAATATTACGTATGTATGTGATGATAAAGGTAGATGATATTATATGATGATGTTGATGCTTATGAACATGTAATTGGTTCTTATTGCTAAAGTATGAACTTGTGTATTTGAAAGCTATGTTATGTGAAGTGGATTATAAATTATGGTTCTTGTTGGGTTACTTGATTGAGTAAGGTTATGGGTCTTTGCTTGGTCATTGCAATTGTTGACTTTTTAAGGGTTTATGATTAGTTGTCTTGCTTTGTTATTTACATGATAAACTCTTATTCATATTTGTGGTGTTATTACTTGGTGATAGAGTTATATGAGATTATGGGTTCAAGTATGTTAGTATGCATATGACTTGCTTTGACTTGTTGAACATGTCTAAATGATTGGTATGGTTCAATTGATTGTGCATAATCCTTTAAAAGGGTAAAATGGCACGATTTAACTAAATGTCCCTTTTTAGCATGTTTTGATGTTATATGTGCATATGATCTCATACTTAGTACATGTGGCGTACTCACCCCATTTTCTCCCTTTTCACAAACATTTTAGGTTCTGTCGTTAGGCTCATTTGAGACGACTTGAAGAAGACTTGGATATTCTCTACCATCCAAGTGGGTAGGTTCTCACTTTCTGAGGGCGATGTCAATATCTAGCATATGGAGTTGATTTAATTTTTAGACTCTTATGTTCATTCTATTTCGTTTGAGTACGACTTGTGTAAGCCTATATGTGGCTTCTTGATATTGATGTAGGGCTATGTCCAAATTGCTATGATCGATTTAGATGGTTATGAGATGAGACGACTTTAAGACTCTATTTTATGTTATATATATGTATGTGCAATAAAAGTAGAAGACTATGTAATCTTCTTATACGAAGGGTCTATGTAAACCTCACTGTAGAAGTAGTAAAAGTTTTATTTTTTCCATAATTTTCTTCCTATGAATGTTATGACGAATGCTAAGAGGTTGGTCTTAGTCCTCTAAGAGGACGACGACGCCGGTTACGTCTAGGGGGTGCTCCATGGATGTTACACCTGAATACCCTCATGGTGCTCCCATGTTCGTAGTAAAAGAAGAAAAATAAATATTTAATCATGTGTTCGCTTTTATGGCAAAATCAAAAGATGATGATGATAATGAAGAGGTAACCTGATCTGACTTCAACTAAAATATGAATATTTTTATACTAATTGATTCGATGAGTGAACTAACCACTGAGAAGAATATCTTGAACAATTTCTTAGACATCTTTCAAGATAGAAAAATTGGTCTGATTACCCAAATATATGTTATTGAAAACAAATGACGTTCGAAGGTAATGATAAAAAGGACGACAACGGTAGTTTCTAAGGTTGCTAGCCTAAACGTATGAAAATTTAATAAAAAAATCAATAGTTGAAATAGTGTAAAAAGTATTTATAGAAAAAAGCTAAGGACTAGACAATAGAAAAATAAATGGTCAAGATTTATTTTTATTTTTTACAATTATTATAATTGATTTATTTTTACCTCTAATTAATTAATCCTTAACCACTAAAATAGTAAAAATAATCCCTCTCATTGTTGTACATAGGTTATAACAATAATTGCAATTTAGTTTTCAAAATATTTTTGATGGTCTAATATTTACAGATTACTATTTTAAGAATATTTATATGTAATCTAGAAAAATATTTTGGGTGTGAGATGGAGTGAGGAATAGGGTTTCGCGTATGGCGGAGGGTGTTGGGTGGGTGCATCATGCATGGATGGTTGTCAGGCTGTGGATAAACATAGGATGTCACTTGTAAAATTTATTTTCCCTACTTCTATTTTGGGAAGTCGTTTAGAGAATTTTTATGGAACTTGTTTTTATGGAGAATTTTTTTTCAAGACATTTTTCACACCAACCATAAAAAAAATTGAAAATATTTTTCTTTCTTCATTCAAGATGAACCCGCAACTAAATAACTATATTTTCCTCCACGTCTAAGTTGTCGTTGTGCAATTTTACATAAAATGTTCAATTCGTAAAACTACTTTTTCTAGGATAAAAGTAAGATTAAATTGTTTATACCTATGGAAATAGGATCCGTTAAGTCCTTCAAAAGCGTGTTACACAGAGTTTGATACGTGGGCCTATCATTTCAAAAAGATAAAAAAACAAGCAAAAAAAGAGGAAAATGACAGCAACGCAATGCAGTCCAGAAAGAATGCACATGTAAATTGTATTGCTTCAATAATTGATGTGATCAAATAACCATACACAGTACATAGGACAAGACAACATTATTAAAAATGTATTGTTTCCATATGATATTTGTAAAATATTGTTATACATTGAGATTAATATTTGTGAATTCATTTTTTTTTTTGAAACGGACATGGTTTAATAATTTATAATTTACAAACATGATTTAATAAAAGTTACATTTCAATAAAGAAGAAAACTATAAAAAATCTGCAACATTTCCTTTTTTTTCCTTCCCAGTTTTCACATCTTCTCCTCCATAACAAACATGATCTTCTTAGTAAAACACGTTGACATGTGTCGAGGGTTGAGCTTAACCCACATATCTTTTAATTTGCTCTGCCACGTCCCCCCATAACAACATTTTTTTATTTTCAACCTGCCCCACCCCACTCTACACCGCTCCACATAATTTTTTAAAGATATTTTATTTTTATAGCTAAGTTTGATACTGAAAAAAATATTCATCAGAATAAATTTACTTTTCATTAAGTTGATTAATTTAATATTGTAGTGACTTAAAATGTTAATTTTTAGAGGTCAATTGGGGAACATGTATGAAATTGTATTATTCTTTATTGAACCATTTTGATTTACTATATTGAATACGTTAGTAGCTTTAAAGAAATTACCTTAATAAATAATGCTCTATCGCTCTTATAACTTGTAAAAAGTTAAAATTAAGTTTGAACCAACATAAAGTCATTTATACCCACAACTCGCCCCGCCCAACATTAGCGTAAAAAACTCACTTAAACCTGCCCCGCATCCCACCCACCCCGCACAAACTTAAGTCTGCCCCGCCTTGCATAAACTCTCCCCACGTCCGCCCCGTGCCATAATCCCTAGTAAAACGTGTTGAAATGTGCCGACTTAGTAAAACATGTTTAAATGACACCGTCAAGTTTTATTTGATGTGTTTAAAATAAATGAATTTTAGTTGAGATGTTTAAATGAATGTTGATGTCAATTTTATTCGATCATCGATAAATTCTGTCAATATATCTATAAAGTTATTTCTGAACAATACATGAAATTCCGTTCTCATAAACAATCATTCAGATTAACCATATCAATATATTATTAATGAAAATGATATCATAATACATGTTTGTAGCATTATTGAAATAAAACTATTTTAAAAAACATCTTATTAATATAGATGAACTTATTAAAGTCTTCCCTGATATATCTATAAGTGATGATTTGGGGTGAATAATTTGTAATTTGAATTTTTGAAATTTCATACTCCAAAGATTCATATCTATTGAGGATGAAGCTTCAATTCCTAATTAATTCAAACGATGGTGTATATTAGAACTAGTTTCATTAGCCAAGTTTCAAATATGAACACTTCATTTGTATTGAGCTGCAAAATCAACTCTCACCAAGCTTTTTGTCTTTTTTAGCAATTGCAATGTCTTCTATGACATCAAGTTCTTCAAGCCTATTTTGAGTTGATTCACTTTATTTCTAGCAGCTTTCGCTTCTAGATTTGCAGTTTCACTTAATTGCGTAAATTAGGATTTTGAAAACGAAAAATAACTGCATTAATCGTAGGGTAAAAAAATGAAAGAGACTTACTTGTAGGGAAAACCATAATTATTCTAATGTCAGCATTGCATTCTGCAAACAGTTCGATAGATTTTTTTTACAAACCCTTACGAAGCTTTGTAAATGTAGCAAACATGATATCCTTATTTTCAGTATTTTTCATTGGTAATTTTTGGTGCCCTTTAGTCTTTTTTCTCTTCATGCCTAAGTGAAGTGTTTTTCACCAAATGATACTTATGAAAAGATGGCATTGCACTTATTTATATACATCAAGTTTCTTACTAAATGATATATATTTAATTTTTAGTCAAAGAGCACAAATTAAAATAATATTTCCAACATAGAGAAAACTAGGAAAGTAATTCAATATTATACTGTAAATATATTTTTTATACTAACTACACTATTAAAATATATTTTTTTATCAAATATTTTAATACAGTCATAAAATTTATTAAGTTAAAGTTTGAAATATAAATACAATTTTAAAAAGAAAAAAATAATTCTCCATTTTTAAAAAATCTTTCTTTATGATAAACAAAACAATATAGTAACAAAAACAAATCTGAAAGTTATCTATAATAGAAAATGTATAAATTAATCAAATTAAAATAGACAACAAAAAATAATGGATACATAAGTGTCCAACCTTATTTTACCCTAATTTTCAAGTCAGCCAGATACATAAGTGTTCAACATTAATCCACATTTTCCCTTTCTTTTTTTTCACTCCTTTAATCTCTCCCTAATTTCACTCCAGAATCTTATAAGTTAAAATTTCATCTCAATTTGAACTATAAAAGAATTCTCTCTCTAGTCAACCAAATTCAAACCAATTAATTGGTATGTTGTTGTATTCTCCATTGTCGTTTTCCCCACTGCCATCTTCTTCATCAAACAAAAATTCATCCTTATTTCCTAATATGGTCATGCTCCTTAAAAACAAAAGGTAGAAAAGATTCATCTACAATTTCTTGACCTACTCTACCCAAGGTAATGATTTTTGATTTATTTTTACGCTTTTTTATGTTCAATATTTCATCTATTACTTGATTCAAATGCATGATACATTACTGAAAAAAGGTAGAAAAGTTTCATCTATAATTTCTTGACTCACTCTACTCAAGGTAACAATTTTTTATATATTTCTACGCTTATTTTGATGTTAAATATTGCATCTAGTAGTTGCATCATACATTACTGAAAAAGTGATTTTATTATATTGCAATGTATCACCATTCGATTTAATTGTTTGATACATAAAACTCTAAGCTTGTTAATACATAAAACCCTAAGTTTATCACAATGCAACATATCAAGTTACAAATGTAATGTAGTATGTATCACTCACAATATTTCTTGTATTTGATATAAAAATATAGTGTTCATAGTCATTCTCAATGTATCGAGTTATAAATATATTATAATCTGACGAATTATGTATCACTCTCAATTTATGATGTATAATGTGTTGTGATCTAATGATTCAATTATCAATCTCTACCTATCATGTACTTGATACAAAATAATATTATTGAATGTGTCATTTTCAGAAATGAAAGTATAATGAGTATCAAATTCGAATCTATGATACATTAAACATTATATTAAGGTACAGTGTATCATATACTAAATATTAATACTATGTAACAAAGAGAAACTGACTGTTAATCAGCGGTTGCTTACAAGGACAAAAAAACAGGAAGAGGGTTAGAATCACATCAGTCATTTGATGTTAAATTTGTACAAGATATTATGCAATAAGAAAATGACACTATGCAAGTTTTTATATGACTTTGTTTTGAATTATATGTTCAATGCAATTTTACAATGTATCTTCTGCATTTTGAAGGGATTGTAGAATGTTTGTAGCTGATTTTGCTGAATTTCTTGGCAACAAAATTTTAATATCATCTAATGGTTTACGATTCGATTATTTTCGTACAAGATATGGAGCAATTCTATGAAAATATGGTAGCAAAAAAGCAAAGGCATGATATGTTAGTGAAAATGATGGTCCACAAAATTCCAAGGGCCAATTCACACCACCAAACCAAGAGGATTTGTTCAATATAGTATATGTATTATGTATATGTAGGCATACCCATTTGAATATTTTACTATTTTTAAGATACATTAAATTAAGTTTTAGAGTGTATTTCTAATAACTTGATTATTTTGAATTTAAATTTCAATATATTTTGTTTTTTAACCTCTAATACTTGTGTTTAGAGGTTTACTTACTAAGTACCGTGTAGTTTGGTACTTACCCCTTGCTACTACATTTTTTGTAGGTCACTAGCTATTGGGTATGTAGCAAGAATTAATGGAAAATGGAGGGAAGACGAAAAGAGAGGAACTTGAAAAGTCCTCTTATACTTTAGTGAAAAGGTATTGCTCCCTCCTCGGTGGTGAAAAGAAAAATAGGAGAGTTTAAATATAGAAACACTCCTATAAATTGTTAAAAGGGCTGGAAAGAGGGACCCCCTCGGACCGTTGTCGTCGTCGCTCCTACGACTTTGACTTTGGCTTTGGCTTTGGAAAGTGATCGATCGAGAGATTATTTTTTTTTTGGACAAAGTTTATTTTAATTATTTAGTTATTTATTTGATTAATTAATTAATGTTGATAACACAAACGTTTTCAATTATTTAGTTGAGATTAACCGAAATGTTTCAACTTTTTGGCTAATTAACCCGATCGGACATGGATCCGTGCAATCCGTTTTATTTAAAATCTTTCCTATTTTTATTTAAATTTCCCGCCGTTTGAATATGACTGTTCTGAAAGGTTGCAACTTTCAGGAACAACCAAGACTGTTTGAAAGGTTGCAAACTTTCATTAATGGTCGTGTAGATTCTGAAAGGGTTGCAAACTTTCAAAACATGTTCCTCTTGCCTATAAATACCATTCATTCTTTATAATTTTTCGTAACAATTTTTTTTTGATTTCTTCTTTTTCTTCTGCACAAAGTTTCTTTGTGTACTTTACTGCTGTTGAGTGTTCACTAACACTAGAGTTTTGGATATCAATACGCTGGTGATTGAGATCATTCTACCCTGGGAGGACATATTCTAAATTAAACCTCGAATACTAGAAGGGAATAATTTCCTTAAGGGGACATTGTGCATTCAGTGGGCTTGATCTTTTTCTGTTCTTATTTTCCAGATTCTGGTGTGTTTACAAATTTTAGTTTTTTCTGAATTAATTTCTGTTCATCTCTCTTACTGGTTTATTAAACTTTGTTAACTTTGTGTTTCTGCAAAGTTTTGTTGGAATCACTTAACCTTTGTTTCTAGTGGAGACAAAAACCTACGTGGTTACTGCTTTAGTCTGCAATTTTAAGTTATTGCTTATTAAGACTGTATCTATTTTTGTTTATCACAAACAGAAAACAACAATGTTATAGTAGTTATTGTTGCACCAACCCGAACTGTTGTACCACAAGTAGAGAAACCGGGTAATTTCTCTGGTTTGAATTTCAAAGGATGGAAGCAACGAGTATTTTTCTGGCTTACCACTCTTGGTCTGCAGAAATTTACCAACGAAGAAACTTCAGTGCCTTTTGCTGAAATGCAAGACAGAGAAAAATTCATGATTATTGAAGCATGGAAACATGTAGAATTCCTATGTAAGGGCTATATTATGAGAGATTTAGAGGATGACTTATATAATGTCTATAGTGCAATGAAAACTTCAAAAGAGTTGTGGGATGCACTTGAAAAGAAATATAAGACAAAAGATGCATGCTTGAAAAAGTTTTTGATTGCAAAGTTTTTAGAGTATAAAATGGTAGATTGTAAAATTATTGGATTACAAGTGCAGAAACTTCAACTTATTTTTCATGATCTGATTGCTAAAGATATGGTAGTAAATGAAGTTTTTCAAGTGGCTGCAATGATCGAGAAGTTACCTCATTCGTGGAACGACTTTAAAAATTATCTAAAGCACAAGCGTAAGGAAATGAAGCTTGAAGATCTTGTGATTCAGTTCAATATTGAGGAAGATAATAAAACAGCCGAAAAGAAGTCTCGTAAGAGTTTGAAAATAATTGGAGTTAGTATTGTTGAAGAAGCTCCTACCAAAGACAAAAAGCAAAAGAAGTCCAACACACAGAAGTTAGAACAGGACAAGAAGATATTCAAAGGCAACTGTTACAATTATGGTAAGGCCGATCATAAGTCTTCTGACTATCGTGCTCAATGAAAGTATAAAGACAACGACAAAGGCAAAGGCAAAAGTCAAGCAAACATTATGAAAGAGATGAAAGATTAAGATGACTTATATGCAATGATCTCGGAGTGTAACTTAGTTGGAAATACCAAGGAGTGATTTCTTGACTCAGATGCCACTTGACATATTTGCTCTGCGAAAGAAGCCTTTGCAACGTACACTCCTACTGAGTAGGATGAAGATTTGTTCATGGGAAACACACCAACAACAAGGATTGTAGGAACTGGAAAAGTAATGTTGAAAATGACATCCGACAAGTTGTTGACTTTGAACAGTGTTTTGCATGTCCCTACTATTAGGAAAAAATTTGTTTCTACTCCACTACTCGTTAAGAACGGGTTTAAGTGTGTCCTAGTTAGTGATAAAGCTGTAATAAGTAAAAATGAGATATTCATAGAATAGGGCTACCTCAATGAGGGTCTTTTCAAACTGAATGTAATGGTTGCTGACAGTATTAATATGAATTTTGCTTCTGTTTACTTATTGGAGTCTAATGATTTATGGCATGCCCATTTGGGACATGTAAATTACAAAGCCTTGCAAAAATTGGTTACTTTAGAAGTATTGTTTGTTTTTAAATTCGATAAATTAAAATGTGAATTTGTGTGGAAAGTAAGTTAGTTAAACATCCTTACAATTATGTTGAAAGAAATTCAAAATCTTTAGACTTAATTCACACAAATATATGCGATATGAAGTCAACACCATCTCGTGGTGGAAAAAAGTACTCTATAACTTTTATTGACTATTGTATTTGATTTTGTTATGTATATTTGCTTAACAGTAAGGATGAAACAATTTATACATTTAAGAAATACAAAAAATGAACTGGAGAACCAATTGAATCTAAAGATAAAAATGATTCGAAGTGATAGGGGTGGAGAATACAATTCTTCTTTTTGCAGAGATATGTTTGGAATATGGTATTACTCATCAAACTACTGCACCCTATACATCACAGTCAAATCGTTTGGCAGAATAGAAGAACAGAGCATTAAAGGAAATGATGAATGACTTAATTATCAATTCTGGTTCACTACAAACCCTTTGGGGGGAAGCCATCCTTACGACTAATAAGATACTCAATAGGGTACCCCGTAGTAAAACACAATCAATTCCATATGAGTTGTGGAAAGGAAAAAAATCCAACTTGAAATGTTTCAAAGTGTGGGGGTGTCTAGCCAAAGTAGAGGTTCATTTACCCAAATGAGTGAAAATTGGATCCAAAACAGTAGATTGTGTATTTACTGGATATGATGTGAACAGTAAGGCCTACCAGTTTTTGGTTCACAAATATGATAATCCTGAAATTCATGTTAATATGATAATTGAATCAGATAATGTAGAGTTCTTTGAAAACATTTATCCGTATAAAACTGAATGTGAGTCGACAAGTGAAAGACCTAAACGACCACGGAAAGAATCAACACTACCTAGTGTGGATCCTGGGAATAACACTCTCCAACAGATACCCACTTCTTTTGGACCAGATTTTGTGGCACTGTTGCTTCAAAATGAGCCTCAAACATTTAAAGAAGCTATGTCTTCGTCTGAGTCAACTTATTGGAAAGAAGTTGTCAATAGTGAAATCTAATCAATTTTAAGTAATCATACTGGGAATTGGCTGATCTTCCTCCATGAAATAAACCATGTAACACCCCTAAAAAGAACTAGGTAAAACTATAGCCTATCATGTGTATCATGAGTCTATAAAGTCTTAAAATTGTTTATAATAGTGTTTAGAGGCAGTGTGTTGAGTTTGGAAGACTTTGGAGATCAAACGCCCAAGACGTTAGGAAGTCAGCCTTGAAACGTATTTGTGTGTTCTAGTATGCCTTGGATTGTTTTATGTGTTGTTTGGAGTTCCAATTGATAGGAGATGTTCCTAACATCTAGAAGAACATGTTTAAAGTTGAAACGTCTGGGTATGACTCCCCAAGGATCGCCTTAGGGGTCCTTGAGGAGGACCCAACCTTTGGCTAGCAAGCTACCCAATGCAGCAGCAAAATGCATTGTGGTGGAACCAGTCAGCGTTGCAGACTTTGTTCATCAAGGGTAAAATTTTGGTCCGCATTGCGGGCCACAACAAGGACTCCACTATTTTGAAATTTATTTTCAAAAATCATGTGGGAACAGCTCCACGTCGTGGACTTGTTTCCCGATAAAAAATTCGAAAATTTAAGTGAAGTTTCACTTGGTTAAAGGGTACTATAAGTACAGGGTTCTTGTGGGTATTTTGGGGACTAGTTATTGACGATTATTGAGCCTTTTTAAACCCCAATTCACCATTCAAACCAAAACCCTCAAGTCCAAAACAAAACCTCTCCATTCCTTCTCTCCAAAGCATCCATTGATGAAGCTTTGAAGCTCCAAGGAAGAAGACAAATTTTCCAAGTTTTTCTCCATCAATTTCTTGGGATTTTCTTCACAATTAAGGTATGATGCTTCATCATTTAATCCTGTTCCATTCAAGGAGTCAATTCCAATGGATTTCAAAGATGTTCAAAAACATGTATTCTTCTATTTTGAATTCTAGCCATGGGTTCTTGCATAAAATGATTTGAATCAATGATTTATGGTATAATTGATGTTAATTGAATGATTTTAGATCAAATTTCTTATGAACCCATGCAAATCATGAAATCCTAATTTTGACTATATTATGGGTGATTTGATCATGTCTTTATTGTATTAAATCCTTATGTAGATTGTGTTGGGTTATTAATATATGTATAAATTATGTTAGAATTGTATATAGGCTATCCTAATTTGATGAATTTCATATTGAATTATGTTGGATCATTGTACGATTTGATTATTGGTTTGGATTGGTGTATATGACTATGAGTAAGAGCCTTTGTGAACTGAATTGGTTGAATTGGCTAAGTATTGGAGGTGTTGATGATGGAATAGTGGTATGTTGACCTAACCTCTTCAATATTGTGTAGTATAGGTGTTGGATTGTGTTGATCGGTATGATCCCCCTATGATGGCGGTGCTTATGTGATATAATTGTGAAGAATGTCGCCTTGTTGGCATTACTTTATGAATTATGATGTTATCATGTAATAATTTATATATGTGATCATTGTGAGGGTTTATATGGCATGTGTATATGTGAAGTCAAAGCATGAGTTCTTTTAGTTGATGATAGGTGTCTATAATGGACTATGGTGATGTCTTAATGTGTATTACTTGATGTTGAAGTATGATTCTTCCTAATTGACTATATGAGTCTTATGATGGTTTATGATCATGTTTCCATAGGAATGAATAGGGTGACTTGTAGTAGACCTAGTTGTCCCTATGTGCTACTTGAATGACATTGTACATGTGATAAGATGAAGTATGTGTGTCTTGTTGTGGTAGACCTATGTCCTTCTACTTGATAAATGAGGAATACGAATATGACTCTTGAGTTATTAGGCTAAAGCACCTTTGTAATGTATGTGTATGTGTGATTGAAATATGACCTTGAATATAGTTAAGAGGGTTATTAATGTGGAATCTTTAAACTAGATAGAAGGTTATGATACTCTTGAAGTTGAAAGTCGTAATGGTACCCTTCTTGTGTGAATGATGGAATTAGGGGTAGGTTGGATGGAACGTCATGAAACCATCCTTACGAAAGTTATAAGCTATCCTATTTAACCATTGTGTGGCAGCCCTAGTGGATCCATCTTTGGTAAGGCATATTATGATTTGGTTGTGACTACTATATGATATCTTTTCATATGCCCTTGATATTGAATTACTCTATCAGAACAAAGGCTAGCACCGAGTGAGTATGCTTGGGGAGTGACTCTACTTAAGATGAGACTAGAGTACAAAAAACCCTTGATATTCCTTAACCATGTGGCTACAAGGGATGTGTCCTAGTTTTACCCTTGGCAAGTAGAACACCCTCCATCGGAGTAGGGTATACTTCGAATCCCATGACTAAATAGTATGATATATGTTGGTTATTATCTATTCTCATCATGTGGGATACATGCTAGTGTTGGAGAAGTTCTACAAAAGTATAGGTAGTTGAATGAGACGCTATCTAGACATTGCACGAGTAGACTTTGAAGATGTTAGTATATAAGTTCCGTAGGTATTCTCCAAGACCGTTATGTGAAAGTCCTTAGTTGTTGGGTGTCTTCTAAATGGCTTAATGAACATAGATGACTTAAGTTAAATGCATGTGAACTAAATGTACTTATCTAGAATATCTTTGAGGATTGCTTAGGTAGTCTTGAAGAGGGTGTATGGGTGGTCTCTTCATGTCTTACTTAGGTGAGTCTTGGAGTAATTCTAGGTAGGGAGTTAAATTGATGAAATGTAATAATTTTCCTTTAGGTAGTCTTAAGGATCACTTTGGTGTGTGTGAAGGGGTTGTATGAGCGATCGCTTCATAACTCACTCAAGTGAGACTTAGAATAACCTTTGGTAGGAGGGTCTCATGTTTATGTGTTTTGAAGTGATCTTGATGCTATGTTGTGGAATGTGACTTATAGATGTTTGTGTTGACTTGTAAGTGATTCTTATACTTGTCTTGTGAAGTTTTCTACAAAAAGAGAATGTTTTATACAAATGTCCTTTTTAGCATGTTGTTATGCATGTCACCAAACTTAGTGCATTCTAATGTACTAATTCCATATATTTTATCTTATCTCTAAATGTGTAGGTGGAAATTGAGAGGAGTCATTTAAGTAAAGCTTGGATATTAGCATTCATTCAAGAAAAGTTGTGGTATGTCCTTAATTGATTCGAGGACATAACTATGTTTAGTTTCTTGTAAAAGACATTGTAATAGATTTAGATATTTCTATATTGTTGATGTATGGGCCGTGACCCAAGATATTCGTGTGTCTAAGATGATGACTATGAGACTTAACCTTTTCCTACGAAAGATATTTTTAAGTATTATTCAATTGTGTGAAAAGTTTAGTCCGCACTACTTTTCATACATGTATGCAATGAATGATGTCAATTGGCTTGTACAAGACCTCTGAGAGGTCGAGTACGCCGTGTCCCCACTTGAAGGAGGCCCTATCTTCTAGGGTGTAACTTTAATATCTAAGTGGATATTTAAAAGGAAAATGAGCTGGTGGAACTATTTACAAATATAAGGCTAGACTTGTAGTCAAAGGATACAGAAAAAAAGAAGGTTTGGACTACTTTGACACATACTCTCAAGTAACAAGGATAACATCAATTAGGATGTTAATAGCACTAACGGTAGTGTATGATCTTAAAATCCACCAAATGGATATAAGACATCCTTCTTAGATGGAGAGTTGGAGGAAGAAATTTACATGGAACAACCTAAAGGGTTTGTAGTTCCTGGTAAAGAAGATAAAGTGTGCAGACTTGTGAAGTCGCTTTATGGGCTCAAGCAAGTACCCAAACAATGTCATGCTAAATTTAACCAAACATTGTTGGCAAATGGATTCAAGATAAACGAATGTGATTAGTGTGTTTACATTAAAAACATTCTGAATCATGAAGTGATTGTTTGTCTGTATGTTGATGACATGTTAACAATGAGTAAAAATATTGACTATATAAATGCTACTATGCGCATGTTGTCCAGCAAGTTCAATATGAAGGACTTAGGAGTTGCTAATTTGATCTTAGGGATCATGATTCTCAAAACTCCTCAGGGACATGCATTATCTCAATCTCATTATATTGAAAGAGTATTGGATAAGTTCAAATACTTGAAATTAAATGTTTTCAAAACCTCAATTGATTTAAGCTTTAAATTTCAAAAGAATGAAGTGAAAGTGACTCTTAATTGGAATATGACAGAGTGTTTGGGAAGTTTGATGTATATTATGAATTGTACGCGACCAGATATAGCATGTGCTATTAGCAAACTGGGTTGGTTCACTAGTAATCAGAATCAAACTCAGTGGATGGTAATGAAACGTGTTTAGGGGTATCTGAAACATACACAACACTATGTTTTGCATTATAATAAATATGTTGTTGTGATTGAAGGATATATTGATGCAAATTGGATCACCAGGTCAAATGAAGTAAAATCCACAAGTGGTTGTGTGTTTACACTTGGTGGAGGAGCAGTCTCTTGGAAATCGTCCAAACAGCCATGTATGGCTCGCTCCACAATGGAATCTGAATCTATTGCTTTAGATAAGGCTGGTGAAGAAGATGAATGGCTCCAGAATTTCCTAGAGGATATTCCATTTTGGCCCAAACCTGTGGGACCTATTTGCATACATTGCGATTGTTAAGCAGCAATAGGTAGGGCAATGAGCGTTATGTACAACGGTAAGTCTCGTCATATACAACGAAGACATAACACCGTAAGACAACTACTCTCTAGTGGAATTATCACAATTGACTATGTGAAGTCAAGTGATAATGTGTCAGTTCTACTAACGAAAGGCTAGTGAGAGAGAGTTGAAAGATCATCTAAGGGAATGGGTTTGGCTTAGGACAAGTCGGAATGGCGGTAACTCTATATAGCAGACTGGAGATCCCAATAGCTAGATTTAAGGAGAAAAACAAAGTTGTGACTGATGGTTCGACATTGTCAATCAACTCAATCCATTATCATATGAAGACAATGTTCAGGAACAAGGTTAAAACCTTAAGGCTTGTTAAGAAGTTAATAAATCTTAAGGTTTTTAATGATTTGCTAAGTTTGGCTGATTTTACCAAATAGTGTATATACGAGATGACACGGTTAGAAATCACCTATGTGAGTGTGAAGTGTAAGCCGCTTCAAAGATAACTTTATGTTAAAAGCCTATTCTCTATACACTCATGAAACCAGGAGGTGTTCATGGCTGAAACGAACACAAACGTAAGAACTATAAAAAGTAAAGGGTTAATTGTGTGACATATAGTTTTCTAGGAATACACCAAAGCTCAACGGTTCAAAGATATTGCATCTACCGATTGATCGAGTATATCCGACATTGTTCACCACGGAAAGTCCAAGGGGAAACCTTCCTATCCAGATGCAGTTAATCCTTGCCTGTAAAGTACACATTTGTCCGTGCATTTCTATGTTATAACCATTTCCCATTAATGTGAGGGATTTTTGGGTATGTAGCAAGAATTAATGGGAAATGGAGGTAAGATCAAAAGAGAGGAACTTGAAAAGTCGTCATATTCTTTAGTGAAAAGGCATTTGTCCCTCATCGGTGGTGGAAAAAAAATTGGAGAGTTTAAATATAGAAACATTTCTATTAATAGTTAAAACAAGAATTAATGGGAAATGGAGGGAAGATCAAAAGAGAAGAACTTGAAAAGTCCTCTTATGCTTTAATGAAAAGGCATTTGTCCCTCATCGGTGGTGGAAAGAAAATTAGAGAGTTTAAATATAGAAACACTTCTATTAATTGTTAAAATAGTTGGAAAGAGGGACCCCCTCGCGCCGCCGCCGTCGTTGCTCGCTCAGCTTAGCTTCGACTCTGACTTTGGAAAATGATCGATCGAGAGATTTTTTTTGGACAAAGTTTGTTTTAATTATTTAGTGAATTAATTAAATTAAATTAAATGACCAAAACATTTTCAATTAATTACTTGATAATAGAAACATTTTTAATTATTTCGTTGACATTAACTAAAATGTTTCAACTTTTTAGTTGATTAACCCGACCCTAATCGGATCCATGCGACCCGTTTTACTTAAAATCTTTACCGTTTTTATTTAAATTTCCCGCCCGTTAGGAAATGACTGTTCTGAAAGGTTGCAACTTTCAGGAACAACCATGACTGTTTGAAAGGTTGCAAACTTTCATTAATGATCGTGTGGATTCTTAAAGGATTGCAACATTTGGGAACCTGTTCCTTTTGCCTATAAATACCATTCATTCTTCAGAATTTTTCCTAACAATTTTTTTTCTGATTTCTTCGTCATCTTTTGCACAAAGTTTCTTCGTGTACTTTACTCCTGTTGAGTGGTTTGCTGACACCAGAGTTTTGGGTATCAATACGTTGGTGATTGAGAGAATTCTATCTTGGGAGGACATATTCCAAATCAAATCTCAGATACTAGAGGGTAATAATTTCCTTAAGGGGACAATGTGCACTAAGTGGGCTAGATCTTTTTATGTTCTTATTTTCTAGATTCTGGTACGTTTATAAATTTTAGTTTTTTCTGAATTACTTTTTGTTAATCTATCTTACTGGTTCATTAAACTTTGGTAAGTTCGTATTTCTGCAAAGTTTTATAAGAATCAGTAATTCTGTTTATCAAACACAGATTGGTAACACTAGCCCGGACCTTTGTGATATTTTCTCTACTCCTTGTCTGGGGATTCTTGTGGAGTTTTGTGAGGTAGCCTCTTGTCATTTCAGTGGACCATCTTTGTCTTTAATAATGATCTTGTTTTATTCTAGGAACAATGTCATTTGAAACTTTTATTTTCTTTCAATTTTGTTATAACACATTTGAGACTTGCACACGTGAAAACAATTTTTGGGGGTATTTTTGAGTTGATTATATGATTTTCGCACTTTATTGTAATGATTGAGTTTTAGGATGACGTGTCTTGGTGGGATAAGACGAGTGTCATCACGTTCATGTTTGGGTCGTGACACGTTGACTTAAGTAGAATTCAAAAGTCTAATCTTAAAAAAAAATACTAATGACATACAATAATAAAGAAATACAATTTTTTATACATAACAATATTAATCAAATATGACATTTTCTATTGTTGGATAATGTTAGATGTGCTTGTCAAAAATTTTGTGAATATATATAATTAAAAGGAAATAACTAAAAATAAATTTATGATTTAAATTTTATAAGTATAGTATCTATAAGATTATTAAACCTATTATAATTTTGAAGTGGTGAATTATTACATGTGATTATTATAATTTTAGTTATTTATACATATATATAATTCATGTTAAATAGGATTATTTTTTTACATATATAATACTCAACATCCTTCTTTAGAAACAATATTTCTTAAGAAAAACTGTAAATGAAAATACAATTTGAATAGGCAAGTGCTTACTGTACTTGACACTCACAAAAAATATTTCAAGCACGGTTTACTAAAATTAATGTGTTTATACTGAAAGGTTGTCTGCTTATGTTAAAAGATCATCCTTTTATATAATAATAAATTGTCCGTTCAATTAAATATGAAACTGATTATTTCACTCATTTCTATTTATATGTCACAATGTTATGTTTTATTTTTCTTAAGAAAACAAGGTAAGTTTATTATTTTACAATTATTTAGTGTTCTCTTGAAGTTAAATTTTCAATAAATGAATATGAATTAAGTTATTTTGATTAACTAATTTTATCAATGAACATTATTCAATTATTTGTTTTTCTATGTTGGGTAAACGTATATTTTCAAGACTGGCAACTTTTAAAGGGTAAAATAGAAAAAAATAGCATCATTTATGCATTAATTCTGTGAAATGACACAAACACAACACCGTCAAAATGAGTTGGTGGTTCTGGATTATGAACATTTCAAATCAACTTTATTATTTCACCATTTTCCATTTATAAAGTTTTAAATTCAAAATTTGAACCATATTTTTCAAACTAAACATTAAAAAGATGTTGTTCTTCAATTTCTGACATGATATTTCAGTTAGTTATTTTTTATATATATATAAGCATTCATGTAATTCAAACTCATTAATTAACAACGTAAAACTTCTGCCACCAACTGTTGTTGCCTCTTCGCTGATTTTGTCACATCTTTGTTTGAAGTTGGAATATAAGTTGAGATCCAGAATTCTATCTGTGGAATCATAATACTAAGGGTATATCATATACCTCTCCTACATGAGGCTAAGGATTTCATCAATTTACTTAAATAAAAACAATATTAAAGATTAAATAAGAGTAATCACTAAAGAGATAAAACAAACGAACATTATAAATTGGAGGTACTAGTATAGAAAAATTACCAAGTCTTCCTATGAAATTTTCATGCTTTTCATGATCTTGAAAGATTCTCCACTAAAAAAAATGCATGTCGCATTGTGCACGCAGATCCTTTGCTCTCCCCAGATCCACCAGTTTGTTCTTTTGAGCTATAGGCACACGCTTATAAAAATTCACATGATTGAACTCCAGCACTTCCTCTCCTAGAGCTATTGACAATTCTCCAAATATCTTCTTCTTCAAATTTATATTGACTTGATAAAATATTTTTTCCTCTTGGTCTGTGGAGTATATGGATGCCGAACATTCTTTGATGGAATGACCTTGACCCCCCCCCCCCCCCCCTTTTTTTTTAAAAAAAAACAATTCATTCACAATCCGACTCAATGATTGAAAATACATGATACAATCTTCATCTTGTTTCTTGCACTTCTCATAGAGAAAGCCAGAGCATATTCTATAAGAGGTAGCTCCAACACTTTGTACACCAAAATCACCACCACCACCAGCAGCAACACCACCCTTACAGTCGCATAAACCATGTCATCCTCATTAAAAAAAACTAATTGTTAATCATCAAGTCTTGTTGTTTTGATGGTTGTTGCTACAAGCAATACCCTTTTAACATTATCCACTACATCAAATAAGGTTTCAACCAACCCTAGAGTAATCAGAGATGACATTTTCAATTCCTTTTCTGTTGGGACAAGTCATGGATGCACAACCTAAAATTATAAAAATGAGTCATTCATAGGAATATTTGGGTTAGATGTTTTCACAGATGTTGCTACCGATGGGTGATATTTTGACACATATGGACATCACTAGAAATATTTGTGTCACATGTTGCAACAGATGGATCATCTATAGCAATATATGAGTCATCCATAGCAATATTTGTGTCACATGTTGCAACAAATGGATCATTTGTAGCAATATATGAGTCATCTATAGAAATATTTGGGTCACATGTTGCTACAGATTAGTGATATGTTTCAACATATATGGGTGTAATATAATAATAACTTACAGCATCATGAGGAGGGTTATAAAGATCTGGAGGATTTTTGACAGTTTTTGTTTTTGCTCTCAACCATCTCAATATCCTTGGAGATGAAATCTCTTCCTCTGTGGTTACTTGATGACTCAAATGAGGAATGACTTCAAACGCCCAACCCTATAAAAAAGGAAAACATTTCACAAATGAAATGTTAAATTATTTCATAAGGGATAATGCCTAAGTATCCCCCAGCCTATACCCAAAATCCTGAGACACACCTAACCTTTGATAAGGTCCTATTACCCCCCCCCCCTCCCAAACTTATTTTTTACTTAATTATTTATCAATTTTTGATCTACGTGGCAATATAAATCAGAAAGGTTGAAAGCTTTGTTCAACACGCGTTGGGCCCCACTTTTTCAACTTTCTAAAAAGTAAGCTATCATCTCAAAATTAACTTTTACACTTCCCAAAATTTCAAAAAGTTGTCCCTTTACGTTTTCAAATTAAATTTACCAAAAAGAAGAGAAAATAACAGGGAAAGGTTAGTTTTTTCTTGATTTCAAAATTATCTTCAAAAAATTGAATTCAGAAATTATATTTTCAAACTCATAGTTGATATTCTATGTTGGATTTTCATACTTAGTGCTCGTTTCAGTCGTGCATGTGTGGGTCGATTTCAGTCGTACATCTGTGGGTCGGTTTCATTCTTCTATGTCATCAAGAATCGTGGTTGAGTTCAAAGGTTAGTTATTTCTTGATTTATTTTGTTTATTGTTATTTTTATTCTTAGATTTCGTAGGGGTTATTATATGTTGTTAAATATTGGTGTCGATTTTCGAGTGAAATGTAACTTCATGATTATTTTTAGGGTTTATGTTATGGTACTATTAGATATCAAATTTCTTATGTAACTTGTTATTCATATATTCATATTGTCACATATGTTGTTATGGTATAATCTAAAGTATTTTTTGAGTGTGGGTTGGTTGGGTGGTGTGTGAGTTCTGTTCTCCTTTTAAACATACAAGAAGACAAAGACGAGTTGGGTGTTGTGTTGTGTTGTATTCTGGGGTTACATTAAAATAACTTCATGTTGGGTGTTGTGTTGTGTTGTATTATGGGGTTTCAGTAATATAACTTCATGTTGGGTGTTGTGTTATGTTGTGTGGGTGTGGGATTGCAGTTAAATAACATTATCCTAAGAAGAAAAAGATATGTTGGGTGTTGTGTTGTGTCTGTGTGGGGTTACAGACCTAATTCTAAGAAGACAAAGATATGTCGAGTATTGTGTTCTGTATGTGTGGGGTTATAGTTACATTTAAAAAATTGGGGTTAAGTTGAATTGTTTTTATATTTGTTTGGGTTTGTGTGTTTCTTTAGTTAATTATTGTATTCTATTAGTAACTTGTACTTAATTATTGTTAACGTTTATGCATATAGGTATGAGTGGATTTACATTCATTACTTTAAAGTTGTACAATGGTGGGGCCTTATTGTATGAAGTTGACGAAGCAAGTTATGTGGGTGGGTTAGTGAGTGAATATTATAAAGTTGATGTGGATACAATATCGTGTTTTGAGATTAAAGACTATATTAAAGAACTAGGATATAACTCAAATTGCAAATTTCGTATCCGACCACCTAATAGTTGCATCTTAGGAGATATTGACAATGATGATATTCTCTTAGCAATGTGTAATTGTTTGCAAAGTGGGGATATTTTGGAAGTATATGTCCACATGCCTGAAGAGGAATCTGGTGCAACTTTTATTAACTTTGGAACCACTGATAATAGGGATAGTGGATATAATGAAGTAGGTGAGGCTGATTTTAATGGGATAGATGTATCTCTAAATACTACCTCAAATATTCATTCTACATCAAACCCAACAGCTCCAAATACTGATCCATCAGATTCTGAAGAAAGTGAATACTCTATAAAAAGATTTGATGAGTCAACTGAAGATAGTGATGATTCGGAAGATAGTGAACTACTTGAAGATGATCAATATGAAAGTGATGTTCATGAGGAGTTAATTCAACTAAGGGCTGAGAAAAGATCCTTTTTGAGGAGGAGAAAAAGAAGGGAGAGAATTCCTATAAATACTGAAAAACTACCATGTGTTAATGCTGGAGCAAATCTTGGGTTTGATGAGACTGCTATCAATAAAGGTACTTTAGAAGGAAGGTTGGGGAGTGATGAACCATATTATTCAAGTTCTGATGCTTGTAGTTTTAAAACTGACACAGATGAAGTTGTCTAGAGAAAGGTGGAAAATGAAGTTGAAACTGCCTAACACAAAAAGGAACAACATACCACAGAGTGTCAGATTTGATCCCAACATTAAGATGATTGTGTGCCAATCGTGTATGGTTTTTGAAAATGTAAAAGAGTTTAGATTGGCAGTCACTAAGTATGCAATTCAGAGAGGGGTTCATATTGAAAAGTGTGTGAATGAGCCAAGTAGAGTAAGGGTGAGATGTTGCAAGGTAAATTGCAAATGGTTGTTATATGCAAGTTTGGACAAGAAGACTAATAACTTTGTTATTAAGACCTACATGCCAATCCATTCATGTCAAAAGGCTACAAGAAATTATTTGTGCAACCCTAAATTCATTGCTAGTATTTTTAAAAAGAAAGTGATTGAACAACCAAATATCAGAGTGTTCAAGTTGCAAGAGTTAATCAGGAAGAAGTATAATGTGCATGTTTGTAAGACCACAACTTGAAGAGCAAGAGCTAAAATTTTGAATGAAATTATGGTTGGTCATGTTAAGTAATTTGGGAGAATTCTTTATTATAAGGATGAGTTGTTAAGGTCTAATCATGGGAGTACTTGTGTGGTGAAGCTTGGTGAAGCTAATGAATTTGGTAGGGCAGTATTTGAGGCATTTTACATCTGTTTTGCTGCACTCAAGATGGCATTCATGTCAGCTAGACAATGCATTGGTCTGGATAGTTGTTTCTTAAAGGGGGTATGCAGGGGTCAATTACTTATTGCAGTGGCAAAAGATGGCAATAATCAAATGCTTCCACTTTCTTGGTCTGTAGTTGAAAATGAGAATACAAACAGTTGGAATTGGTTTATTTCTCTGTTGCAAGAAGACTTGGGATTAGGAGATGGAAGAAGTTTCACCATTATGTCTGACATGAAAAAGGTAAACTTCTTTTTAATTCTCTATTGGTTTATCAATAATTCAACTTAATTATCTAATGTTTGTTGTAACTTGTACGGACTGGATATATCTATTAAGGAGTTGCTTCCAGCTTGTGAGGAAAGAAAGTGTGCTAGGCATATACTAGAAAATTGGTCAAAGAACTGGAGAGGGTTGCAAAGGAAGAAACAGTTCTGGAAGTGTGCTAGAAGTACTTTTGAAGCTGAATTCAGAGAATATTTGCATGAGTTATATAAATAAGGTACTGGAGGTACAAGTATAGTGGATGATCTAATTTACTATGATAAAGAATATTGGTGCAAGGTTTATTTTAATTGTGAAGTCAAGTCCGATGTAATAGATAAAAATATGTGTGAGAGCTTTAATGCTTGGATTTTGTCTACAAGGCATAAAACATTATTGTTATGCTTGACGTGATAAGGATTAAGGTCATGACTAGGAAAGCTAGGTTAAGTGAATTTCCAAACTCTCGGATTACCAATTTCTCTCCAATGGCAATGAAAGTATTAGAACAAAATATTGATAAGTCAATGGCGTGTAACATTGAGTTTAATGGAGTAACTGGCTATGAGGTTTGGATGGATATAAACAACACACTGTTTGTTTGTGAAAGAGGGAGTTTAGTTGTAGATCTTGGATGTTGAAGGGAATACCATGTGCACATGCGTTAGCTGCAATATTTCATAAACAATATGAGCCACATGATTTCATTCATCCATGCTACTCTAAAGAGAGGTACTTGATGACTTACTCACATTTCATACAACCTATGAATAATATGACAATGTGGCCAGAATCAACAAATCCTCTTGTTGATCCACTAGTGATAAAACAAATGTCAGGCAGGCCTAGAAAGTTGAGAAGAAAAGAGGTTGGTGAAACTAAGGAGTCCGGTAAACTGTCTAAAACTGGACTAACTATGACATGTAGTCTTTGCCATGTTAAAGGTCACAACAAAAGAAGTTGTCATTTACGAAGGAGTGATGGAGTTGGTTCTACTGCCGGGGAACAGAGAGCTACCCCTACTTCAAATGTTGAAAATACATCAAGTTAAAGAAAGGGAAGGGGAAGACCAAATGTACATTACTATTTTGTCACTTACTTTTAAAGTATAATTAACATACTAATATAATATATGTTTCTTTGCAAATTAGAAATCAACAAATATTAAGAGTGAGTCTGTTGCAAAAAGGGGGAGAGGCAGACCTAAAAACACAAGTGCATGTGCAAGTGCAAGTGCAAGTGCAACTGCATCAAGGGTTTCTCCTAGAACTACTGCACCTCCAACAACTTCAAAAACACCAAGAGCTAAAGCATGTGCAAGTGTATCAAGGGCTTTGCCTAGAACCACTGCACCTCCTACAACTTCAAGAAAACCAAGAGCTAAAGAAAGTGCAAGTACATCAAGGTCTTCACCTAGAACCACTACACCTCCTACAACTTCAAGAACACCAACACATGAAGCAAGCGCAAGTGTAAATGTTGTTGGAGTATCATCAAGATCCAGGAGTGGTAGAGAAAGGGGTAGGGGATTGGGAAGTACAGGAAGAGGTAGTAATTATCCACTTGAAAGTTGGTTTACATGTTCTCAAGGTAGTACAACATAGGGTGTAGACCAGAACACACATGTTGCACCAAAGAGAACTGCTACTGCCAGGAAAGGAAACGGTGTTGAAAACACACTCAATTCAAAAGGCCAAGAGTAACTGAAATGGGTGTGTTTCAAGATGAAAATGGTTTCAAAACTTTCAATGTAAGTATTATGATGCATTCATATTGTTTGTTCTCTAATGACTGAGACATTTGTTCTTTAATAACCTTAGTTCTCTAAAAAATTTGTATCCTGGACTGCCAAGTTGCAGAATATTAGCTGGACCAAAGAGAATTTTGAGATCAACTATTGTAACTGGGGATGTTAGTTTCAGACCAACAAGTGGATTGAAGTGGAAAGGAACTAGAAGGCTCCAGTAGATTAGAGATCAATCAAGGCTTTCAAACCCAAATGCTTCCTCCTCTTCACAACCTCGAGACCCATGTGAACTATAATGTTGATATCAATGGTGTTTTCTTAGTAATGTCTTAGTGGCCACTATAAGTACTATTTTGTTTCATGTTTGAAGGAAAAACAATTATTTCCTATTTTTTGTTATATGTATGTATGAAATAGTACTGAAATTCTTGGTACTTATGCAATGTGGAAACTTTTTTTTGCATTTAAATTCACTTTTAGAATCAACTTTGTACTGGAAATTTTCTCTTAAGCAATGAAATTATGGGTACTTATGCAATGTGACTTGTATTATTTATGTGAAGCTTGTTTTTATTTGCGAGAATAGGTACTGCAATTTTGGGTACATATGCAATTGTTTTGTGTTATACTGTGTAGCTTTGTGAAGTAAGATTAGGTACTGTGATTAATACCTCTTGCTTTACTTCATTTTACAATTTCAAACACAAACAAATCATGACAAATAAAAAATTAAGACAGTTTCAAACACAAACAAATTGAGATTTTCATTACGATAGAGAAAATAAAGGTTTCAATACCACACAAAGTTATGGAAATTTCATTTGATCCTTGAACCTACCAACTTGGGTTATAAAGCTAACAAATATAATAACACAACAAATAATCAAACAACAAAGGAATTTTCCAAAACAACGACAGCCTTTATCCTTTTTCTTCATTTTCATCCCTTTCATCTTCTTCTCTTTCAAGTCACACATTTCTTTTACATTGTCACCATTCTCCTTTGAATTGATGTTGAGATTTTTATAACGATTACGAAGACTTTCACCTTCATCCAAAGGAATTTTCTCTTGTTTTGACTGTTCAATGTTGGAATTATCAAGTTGTTCTAATTGCATCTTCAGACGCTCATAATTATTTTCTAACTCCTTAATCCTATTCACCAATTTCGGAAGAATAAATTGAGATCTTACATCGACTCTCTCCTTGTCTCTCCATCTAAAGAAATTACAGTTCATGGCCTCATAGTGAGGACAAGACCAAAATCGTCTTCCGGGATTGTGATCTGACTAAGACGTCCGCATTTGCAGTAAGATTCCATGCTTGTATCGCACTTCCGCATTGATCATTGAATTATTTTAATCCATACACAACTTGTTTAACTCGTATTTTGTCATAACCCTAACATTTATACATAAAAATTGTGAAAAAAATCAGAATTAATAATCGACATAAAAAGGTGTAAAGAATATATTAAAAATTTACTTTCCCTTTTAGAAGCAAAGAGCAATTTAACTTGAATGATAATGGAGTTTTTTTTTCAAAGATGAAGATCACTGATAGAGAAGAAGACAACTGCATTTTTTTGGTAATAACGTTAATGTTTATTTGAGTTTTTTCAAATTATTTAACACGTGACCAATTTTCATTGGCCGTTGTTATCTAAAAACTCCACTCACGCGCTTTACATGGGTGAAGTCACGAACATTGCCACGTAGATCAAAAAGTGGTAAATAATTAAGTTAAAAACAAATTGGGGGGGGGGGGGGGGTAATAGGACCTTATCATAGGTTAGTTGTGTCTTAGGGATTTTGGGTATAGGCTGGGGGGTACTTAGGCATTATCCCTTTAATAAAATATAACAAGAATAAGAACATTTTTATTTACAATGAAACCTATGAAAAGCTAAATAATTTATTGTTCTTTGGAGATAAAGGTTTCAACAAGTAGTCGACAGTTAATTCGTAGTTGTCATGACCCCGAGGATAGTTGTTGAAAGCCTCAATATCCTCAGAGAACTTCACTAATTTAAGGGTTATGTTGTTGTTGACATTTTTTGCCAAAAGTATATAACGTAAGCACAATGACTCCTTGTACTTCTTTGGTGTACCCTTGTCAATCAACAAAAATATCAAATGAGATTTTTGAAGCATGGGCCAACAAAGGACACCAAGTCATGCTCTTCAGTTGGCTGCTCCTTACTTGTTTGTACTTCTCCTTCCATTCGTCTCCGTGATTGTCTTTTGACTATGAATTCAGGGATTTTCTCGGAAGGAGAATGACATTTTAACTCTGTAACTATGACAAACTCTTTTTTTCCAAAGAAGAGTGGCATTCCACAATAATCAATCAACATCCCATCCTTCTTTTCATTATTCTAAAAAATGAATCTTCTTTTCAGAAGTTCATAGACCATAGTCATTTGAAAACATGCATTATGATTTTCTAGAAAATCAAGATATTGACGACAAAAACTATTTCTAAAAAAATCTTCCAAACCATTTGCCTTGAGTATGATCCTGAATGAGTCGAAAGATTTTTCCAAGACTGACCTTAAAATGCGATCACCAATAGCATTAGGCTAGAAATGAACATGAAAAGTGTGTGTGTTGACAGTTTTGATCTCATCATCATCCTCAACTTCATTTTTCCCCTTCTTCTTCCTCAACCTCTTTTTGTTTTCCTTTATCTTCATCAACTTCATTTATTTTTTCTTCTTCCTCGTCAACTACTTCTTTATTTTTTCCTTCTTCTTCCTCCACTACTTCTTTATTTTTTCTTTCTTCTTCCTCAACTTCTTTTTGTTTTCCTTTATCTTCCTCAACTTCTTTTTTATTTCCCTCTTCTTCCTCTACTTCTTTTGATCTTTCTCCATCATCAACTTCACTTTTTTTTTCCTCTTTCTTCACATTCTTTTTGAGAAAATTATGATTCTAATTGAGAAGAAGAAATTGTTTCAGATGCAAGTTCTTCTAATAGAGTGATAGTCGAATTTTCATTCTTCTTCCTACAAGTTTTAGTCCTGGGCCTCTTCTTGATCTTTGTGTAAATTGTTTCAATTTTTCTTTTGACATGACACATTATATTTGTATCTGCAATCACAAAAATAAAATATTATTTAACAAAAATAAGAACAACCTAACACAACAACCTAACACAACAAGACAACATACAACACAATACAGAACAACACAAACAACAAATACGATTCAAATGACCAACCAACAAACCACAAAATCCTCCCTAAACTCTATCCAACCAACTACAAATTAAGCTTTTTAAAATCATATAATATTTCAAAAGGAATAACAACCCAACCATCCTACAAATAAATAAGTGATAAAACCACTAAGAATGTCTTGATTTAATACTAGTAAGTATTTCAAAACCCTAATTAAATTTTAGAAGATATCAATGATAAACTAGAAATGATGAGGACAACGTCGCCTTATTTTAAAAGCGGATCTCAATAAATTACCACTGATGTTGTAGAAATATCGCAACAACAATCTTGATTTGAGAAGGAATATTGGAACGAGAGAAAGGAAAGAAGAGATAATAAAACGGAAATTAGTAAATTAAATTTGAAATATGAAATGACCTTTTTTAGAGTAGAGGATGGATAGAAAAATGAAGGGACGATTGTTATAAATCTTTTTTTTTTTGAATTTTGACAATTTAAAGTGTGACGTATGTTGCCACATATATCCTTTTTGTTGGGGCACATGCAAATGATTCTGTGGTGTTTTTTAGAACAGAGGTTATATATGTTGTCACAGACACCACATTTCTTTCTTTCCATCATAATTGATAATTTTTTGACAAAAATATATTAATAATCATTAATATTAATATTACCAGCAAAATGAACAATTGGTGACAATATGATGATGCCATATATCTCCTTTCTGTTAGATATGTTATCACATATCTTCTTTCTGTGACATATGTTGCCACATGTATCCTTTCTGTTGGGATACATGCAGATAATTATGTGGAGTTTTTTACAACAGAGGTTATATATGTTGCTACAAACAACACATTTCTTCCTTTATATCATAATTGACATTTGTTCCAATAAAATAATAATAATAATAATAATAATAATAATAATAATAATAATTAATATTAATATTATCAACAAAAATGAACACTTCACCAATTGTTTTATACAACTTATTAACAAAAAGGTAATACACAATGGTATACATAACCATCAATCTAATCAATAGTGGTAACAACAATATTTTCATCGAACTTTGATTTTTTAGGTCTAGGCGTCTGTGGGTCTTCATCGTTACTAACATAGCCACTCCGACCCTTTAAAATCATATATTTCCATAGGAGTGAAGCATATCTCATGTGAAGGGTTTCAGAATTAATTCCATCAGATGGTGCTTGTAGTCCATCACTCAAAAACTCAGCGTATGCAGCAACAAAAAGTCCACAATAACTGCATGGTATATCATCCGTTAGAATATGAATAGGTTTATACAATCCTATTAGAATAGGAATAATTTATACAATACTATTAAAATAGGAATAGGTTTATATAATCCTATTAGAATAGGAATAGGACTACTAAATAGTATCCTATTTGGTAAAGGATTGTATTCTATGGTCTATAAATAGGGTCTCATGTAATAATGTAGAAACAACAACAATTCAATATTATTTTTTCCCTATATTTCTCACATGATATCAGAGCAGGACCCGTCTCACCCGATGTTGGGGTCCCCCGAAATCAAAATTGCCCACGCACCAGATGCTAAGCACTGGGCGTGAGGTGGGGTGTTAAAGAATGACAAAAGTCCCACATCGGTGGTTAATGAGATGGGTGGACTCCTTATAAGGCTTGGGCAATCCTCCTTCCTTTGAGCTAGCTTTTGGGGTGTGAGTTAGGCCTAAGACCTAATTTAAAGAATGACAAAAGTCCCACATCGGTGGTTAATGAGATGGGTGGACTCCTTATAAGGCTTGGGCAATCCTCCTTCCTTTGAGCTAGCTTTTGGGGTGTGAGTTAGGCCTAAGACCTAATTTCACATGGTATCAGAGCCTCTACGATCTTGGTAAACAATCAAAGAGCTTCAGCTGTCGACGGGCGGCTATTACTCATATATGCCGCCCGTCTGGCCAATAATTATGTTAGCAAAAGTTGGGTCACCGTGTATCTTTCTAGTGACTATTTTCCCATATTTAATTTTGTAGCACCGTTCCATCTTTTCGGTGATTACTTTTTCATATTTAATTTTGTAGCACCGTCCCATCTTTCCGGTGACTACCTTTTTTTGCATATCTGATTTGCGTAGCACCATGCATCTCCCGGACTACTTTTCATATTGAATTTGTGTAGTACCGTGGATTTTTTTTTCCGAACTATTTTCTCATATCTGAGTTGCATAACATCATGTGTCTTTTCAGTAACTTAGATTTTATTTGCATAGTTCTATTCGTCTTTTCCGGTGACTCCTCAAATCTGATTTGCGTAAGGTTGTGCCATCATTCCAATCCTACCTATATAATTTCTCTTTTTCATTAGGGTCGTGCCATCATTCCGACCCTACCCATATTATTTCTCTTTTTTTGTCAATGGGGTCGTTCCAACTATCCTATATAATTTCTATTTTCTAGTTGGGTCGTGACATCATTCCGACCCTACCTATATAATTTTATTTCTTAGATTGTGACCATTTTTTCTAATACTACGGCATATGAGCATGTTCCAATAATTATTTTGGTGACTTTCTTATTTAATATTAACTCATCTATTGATGCCAACATGATCCATATACTTTATATTAGATTTGAGCACTTCGTTGCTCAGGGGGAGTTTAGTAGCCTTGTATGTCGACTGTGTTGTGTCATCGATTGTACAAATAACTCTATGGTCTAGAACAATTTTTTCTCAAGCTTGGGTTGGGAAGTTCAACACCAACATTATGAATCAAATTCAGTATTTCATGCGAAGATTAAGCACATTGAGATTTACTGGCATTATGCATCAAATTCATCAAATTCAGTATTTAATGAGAAGACAAGCACATTAAGATTGACCGTCAATTTTGTGAAGTCTGCAAATATCTCACCAAGCCCCTCATCGGTCCCCGTGTTAATTACATTTGTAACAAGCTAGATGCATGAATTGTACGCACTAGCTTGAGGGGGAGTGTTAGAATATGAATAGGTTTATACAATCCTATTAGAATAGGAATAATTTATACAATACTATTAAAATAGGAATAGGTTTATATAATCCTATTAGAATAGGAATAGGACTACTAAATAGTATCCTATTTGGTAAAGGATTGTATTCTATGGTCTATAAATAGGGTCTCATGTAATAATGTAGAAACAACAACAATTCAATATTATTTTTTCCCTATATTTCTCACATCATCGATTAGAAAATTTAATAACATCACATTTCAATTGTGGTAAGACAAAAAAATAATATGATACCTACATGCCACTACTTGATTGTTGGGCAATACTAGTAACATGTATGAATTCGAATGGGTGAGATTTGTTCTTTCCTTGGTAAGTTGAAGAACTAAATAGTTATCTTTTTGTTCAAAAAATTCATTGGATTCAATGTACTTTGGCAACATTGTAGACAACTTTTGATTCTCAAAGTACAATTTTCTGTTAGTCCTAGATGAGGACATCGAATCATACACCCTTATACACTATTCCTTCAATGTAACGACTGCCAAGACCCAATGAAATTCCCCATTACAATTTATAGGGACATAAACATGATCTGTGAGGTGCCAAGGCAGTCCAACAGGTATACCAAGTTCTTTGATAATGTTAACGATTTTATACTCATTTTCAAGGAAAACACTGGCTTTGTAAATGTATATTTTGAAAAAAATAATTAGTAGTGGTATATCGATATTTAGAATGACTCTGTTGCTTCAACTACTTCTGCAAATAGTATATAATGACATCCACATCTGCACCGATGCATCAACAAGTGTATTTTTCATATCAATTTATTTGTATGTATTCATGTCTTAATCAAAACATAAAAGTGGGCATTGATTTACCTCATTAATCCTACACCTCTTGGGTTGAGACATTACATAGAACAAGTCATTCATTTTTGGAGATGCAACTACAAAAACCAGTGTTTGAACTCAAGATTCTAGTAATTGGCTAAGTCGTGATCCTCCTTGTCTATTCTGCAATTGAGTAAGCATTATAAATAATTATTTAGTGGACAACAAGAAGATATACTAATAATAGTTGAACGACTTTACTTTTTTACATGATGCTTGTAAAAGAATCTCCATTATCCATTGAGAGAAGAATGACATTATTTCAGTTGGACCCTCGTTGTCAATGTTAAAACCTTCAAATGGATATTGTTGCTTCACATCACAACCGACTCTCTTCTCTTACTTTATCGCTTTCTCTTGTCCTTTGCCTTCTTCTCCTTCTCCTTCTCCTTTTGTTTCTCTTTCTTCTCACTAATTATAGATAGTGATTGAAAAATAGATTTTTTCAACCTTTTACACTTCAAAGACTGTGAAATCTTTTTGGATGTATGTACATCAATATTATAAGTCATTTTCTTAAAAATACAGTGAGTTCTTTAACACAACTAATAAAAGGTATAATATGCTGTTTCTCACATTCTTCGCATAGACAAAAAGAATATTTAATGTTAGAAGAGGAAGCAACATCAATAAAAGGTTGAGTTGTTGTCATGAATGAAGCTTTTTGTATCATTTCATCTACAAGGTAAAAAAAAGATCAAAATTTATAATTGATTATAAGATAATAATGAGTAGCAATTTATACTTATGTTGACACAGATGAACATTTTGTTGCCACATATGAACGTTCTGTTGCCACGAATGAATCTTATGTGGCCACAGATGAATCTTCATGTGCGACAAATGAATCTTCTGTTACTACAAATGACCATTTTGTTGTCCTAACACATAGGTGATATGTTTCAACATATGACAATTATGTTGGAATATATACAAACATATCACTAAAATGTAGCAATATATGACACATTTTTCAATAAATGAAATATATGTTGGACAACTAAACAAGACTAATTTTTAAAATCATATGAACAAAATGGTCACAACAAAAAATGATTTTTCACTGAATGTTAACAATACATATACATTTCCTCAAAATTAGGGCTTTTTTGGATTTGTTGATTTTCTTTCAAAAACAATAAATAATAGGTACTATTACACCATTATTTAATTTTAACATCTCATTAACCCCAAAAAAACTTAGTATTGTTCAAAAATTGTAAAATATTTTTAAAAAATGACTTACATATTTTAAGGAGAACACAATCTTAAGTTCAACAAGAGGAGAAAGTCACGACCGACGATGAGGAGGAAGCTAAGATAATGGAGAAGAAATTTTTTTTGATAGGTTGAATTTTTGGATTTTCTAAGTAACAAAAAGAAGAGAATAGAGAACGTTGGGAGAAGAAGAGAAAATTTTGTTTTCTATAATAAAGTGTTTTTTTTGTATTTTATAAAAGATTAAAAAGTTTTGAATATGTTAATTTGAACCCAGATTTACTTAATTACATTTTAAAGTGGATTTGACCCTTTCTTGGTCAAACTGTCATAAACAAAACTCAAACATAACTGACATCTTTCATTTAATTTTCTCGAGTGAGTGTGAAGTGAAGTGAAGTGAATGAGAAAGGAAGAAAGTAGGAAGATGCTACTCGCTTTGTTCCTAATTACTTGTCAACTTTTGAATTGACGGACATATTAAGAAAACAATTATTAACATAGTGAATTTACTACTTTATCTCTATTAATTATGAAGTAGATGCATTAAAAATTTAAGATTTTCAAAAAATTTCTACCTTTTTTCAAAATAATTAATTGGGGGTATAATAGGTAAAACAAAGTTGTCTTTTCTTGATTTGTCAAAATGAACAAGTAATTAGGTATAAATAAAAATAAAAAGTTGACAAGTAATTAGAGCTAGAGTATTAGGAAGTCGTTGGATTATATGGAAGTTAAGCTCTTTGTTGGTTATGCACTGCGTGTCCAATGGTAAGAGGATTCTGAATGAGATCGATCAATTTGTTAGCAAAAAATAAAACAACTGTCATTAAGAATAGATTGATTTGTGCACCCAATTTCTTGCTTGTTTATATCAATAGTGGTCATCAGTAGTGTCATTGAATATGTTTACCAGGTCGAATCAACAAGATTGGGGCCTAAAAAGGGGTCCTAATATTTGTTGAATTTTTTTTTTAAAAGAAAAATCATTATATATATTTTTGTTTAAAATCTACTTTTCTAGATTTGTTTTTTTTAAAAAAAAAGTGAAGTCATTAATTACTGTTTTATAACTGATTTGTTTAGTAATTCATTTTTCAATTGATAATAAAATTAATCCATTCATTCTCTCGTGAGACATTGTTGATCTTAGATAAAAATTTTACAATTTTAGTTTGGAAACACTTCCTTCAACCGAAGCAAAACTTATTGTTAACATTATTCTATAAGCAATATATGCATTAGAAAAATAATCAATTTTTATTTTATTTTATGAGTACTTCTATTAGATCATTATCTTCTTCTTGTATTATTTCTCTAACACCGTTTATACAAAAAAAAAAAAATCTAAACCATCAATGTCAGAATAACTTTTTTGTGTTAAAGAAAGTTCAATTTCAAGACAATACTTTTTATGATTCTCATCATCTAATGATCTCAATTTTTTTACCACTAAATAAGAAAAATATATATTTTCATATGCTTTAAACTGTTCAAAACGATAATATATATATATATATATATATATATATATATATATATATCAACAATAATAAGTTTTCAAGAAAAAAAGTGTTGAAGTCTATATGAAGGTATTTGGTTGACTCTAGTTGTATATTTATTTGTGTTTGTGTGCTTGTGTATTCACCTTGTTAAAGTCTCTTTCCTCTAAATTCTATGATGAGACATCAGGTATGTTTCTGGGTACTATCTATTGTATTTCTTCTTTTATTATTGAGAATGAACTTATTTTTTCTCGTCTCCTAAGCTTTGTATACCCATCCTACCCCAAAAAGGACAAGTTTTATATATTTCACAAACAATGATTAACGATTTCTAGTTGTATTTGTGGTAGCTTTTATATGTACTGCAACATTCTTTCAACTATTATGAACTTTTCAAATCTGAGTAGGCTTACAACATGAATCAAGCAGAAAATTCCCATTAGTTCAATCAATACAATGATAAGAGACAATACAATAGGTAATAATATGCAAATAATGCAATGGCCAATGATCCTACTAGTATACATTCCCTCCACAGAACTTTGTTGTGAGGTGGGACCCTTTGGGGACTCGCGGGTTCATACATCTTTCCCGAAATCCTTTACTAGTGGCAAACATCAATGAATTTCTCAATATAAACGTGATCGAACTTAACCATGCAAAAATCAGTGTTTTCTTTCAAAAAAATGTCTCTTTCGTAGTATCATATTTGTGATCCATGAAAATGAATGAGTACGCATGATAACAATAAATACTCAAATTTTTAAATACCAATAAGATATAAATTTATTTTGTGACTGTCCCCCCGGCCATAATTAATCATTTTAATAAGATTTGTTTCCATACGATGCCCATTTTTGTCCTCTTATGTGATATAATATATGAAACTAAATACAACTAAACATTGATACAATTTCAAGTCTCAAGCCATTAATAACTAATATTTTATTAAATTGAAAGAATCTTTCTGAAGTTATATAATAAGTATTGACTTTTTTCATATAGAATTATATATCCTGAATGCATACAAAATTACTAGTTACTTGAAAAAGTCAAATATTTGAGAGCATTTGACGTTTAATGGTCCTAATTGGGCTTCAGCAATCATAATCTCTATTATACCAAACTATCGAATGAGTTGAGAGAGTTATATTATCAAAATAACTATTTTTCTAAGGATTTGTTATGAAAATCAACAAAATGATTTTTCCGCATTGTTAAACCAAATACAATTTTAACACTAATTAAAAAATATTATTACAAAATAAACAAACATATCGAGAGTTTGTGGTTGTTATGAAAATCAACAAAATGATTTTTCCGCAGTCTTAAACCAATTAAAATTTTAACACTAATTCAAAAATATTATTACAAAATAAACAAACATATCGAGAGTCTGTTGTTGTTGGTAAAGAGTTCGAGATACCTTTCATTGCACCACATCAAGTGAAGTGGTGCAATGCATTATACATTGAGAGTTTTGCTTAATTGTATTATGTTTTATTCTATGCACCGTTGTACTTAACGTTAATAGTAGGAGTTGGGTATGAATTTAGCATGGATATGTTGATGAGGTCGGTATCTACATATATGGGTCTACATTATTCCTTTCTAGCATCTTTATGGGCATGTCGTTTAGGACTTCGGTGTTGGATATCCTACACTGATAATTTTAGTTTTGTATGTATTCTTCGTTATTGTAAGGGTCCACTTGAGAGTAAAAATGTTTGCATGGTTGTTATTTATTTTAAACGGGTAACCTTTGCTCTGTATATGCATAGTTATACTACAACCAAACAATATAGTTCCCCTTCAACAGTATTACAATCTATCGAAAGCTCAAAATAAATCTATTTTGCCTACAAACAATCTAAAACATCAAAGATGTCTTTCTGTTTGAGCTAATAAATTATGCTTACAACAAAAGTAAAATAGAGCTAGACACGTCATTTTGACATCTTGAAGACTATTTTGTAAATTTTCAAATCTCCTATTGTTTCTCTCTTTCCAGAGTGACCACCAAATATTATGTATGACCAATATAAAACATGTTGTGTATGACCACTCTAAAACATATTGAAAAGCCTTTAAAGAGGAATCATAAATCTACTTCCTACGAGACACTTCTACTAGTCGTCCACCTTTCTACGGCCCGTAGTTCCCATCCATTTTAAAAAATAACCAAACCAAACCGTTATGTCAACATTCCTGGGCAGGACTTAGGGGCAGCAAAGTGCAGGTGAGGGTCTCCATGATTCTGTCTCTTTGCCTCTTTTGTGTGAGTTATCCATTCTCTAAAATAATTTTGGTTTTTTATTAGCCTCCTTCAACCATAGGAATCTTGATTTTATTATCCAACATACTTCTTCTGCAATGTCTTTCTCTTTAATTCTGGATTTAATTTCTCTCATTAATTTCCCCCTTTTCATTGTCATGCTTTCTTTGAAAAGGAATATTTCATATATGGGCAAAATACATTGGAGGAGGCGTTAGAGTCCTTGAAAGGGCAATAAGGAAGTACTAAGTCAATGTTGTTGGAATATCAGAGTTTGTATCATCTTTTCGTGTTTGATATTTGAGAAAAGATTTCGTATTATGTGGGTGAACAACTGACTTCTCTATGTAATTTTACATTACAATATTCTCTAAATCTCTCCATTATTAGACAAAATGATAATCACATTCAGGATAATGTCCTACCTAAATAGCAATAGGAATAGAGTAACAACGACACCAAATACTAAAATGGGATACATATGATACCCGACTAAGTAATACAATAATATTGATGAAAAATCTTGGTAGTGTCAAAAGTCTACTACTCAACACTCTTTTATTTCTTAAAACTCACAATAATATTACTTGCACACTATTTTCTCACAAACTAAGAAGTAGTTTATGGATTACTCTCTATTGCTTCTCTATTTTGGTGTGTCTTCAAGTGTTCAATTACTACTCTATTTATAGAATTTTTTTGAACACTTGATCACATCATTAATGACATAATGTGGTAGCCAATTTCCATAAAAAATGACCGTCAAACTCTACCAAACTTTCACTACCTACTTCCACAAATGTGACTACCAATTTTCACATTTGTGGCTAGTAATTTCAACATTGTTGCCAAGATTTTATTCCCACATCCATGTCACTTTCCCAACCAACACTTCTACAATATTACTCCCTCTGGTCCAATTTATGTGATTTTTTAATTTCACACAGAGTTTGAGAAAGAAATAATTTTGAAACTTGTGGTTTAAGACAAGCCAAAGGTATTTGTAGCTATAAATGGTCTCACTAAGGGTACAATTAGAAGTTCAAAGTTAATATTCTAAGTATAGAAAAATGTCAAACATACTAAAGAGTAAAAGAAGATTTGAGATGGAGGGAGTATATGTCTTAATTACTCAAAATCACCAAAGCACTAATGTATTTTTTTTGGTAAAGTAAGTACATTGTAATAAAGACTGAAGAGGCATCAAGAGGATGCAGAGTTACAATGCATCTAATTGTAGGGTTCAGGGAATAACTATATGAAGCTAAAAACTAAGCAAAAACCTGTAAAAAAAAAACAGTCTAAATATAACCCCAAGACCACAGCCGTGTCAGTACTCAGGCAAACTTTTACATTGAGTCCATTGCAAACTTTGATGGAAACTTTGTGAGAAAATTCATCTTCTAGGCTACTAATGTGTTTCCAGACCTAAACTCCATGTGGTTTGACTGTCTCTCTTGGAATACCAGTGGTTTTGAGCATCATATTTGACAAAAATAATGTCATTCCAGTAACCTGCCTCAGGTTGGCAAAACTCTGTAGCCATTTCATCTGTAATATGAAGCTTCAAATCTTTGATCCCCAAGCCTTCCTAAGGCTTAGGAAGAGTCACAATTTTCTATTTAACCAAATGACCTTTGTGATTAACTATTTCCTTCCCATAGGAGTCTTCTTTTAAGGCTGTCTATTTGTGTTTTATGGCTGAACTTGGCATATGAAATAGAGACATAACGTAAATGGGATGCTATAAAGGACACGAGAAAATGACATAAATAGTCCCTTAACTATATGAGTAGGTCTAAATGGTCTCTTAACTATACATTTGACGGTTAGAGTCCTTTTTAACTATTCAAAAACTTGTCAGCTTTGGTCCCTTAACTATACACTTACTGGTTTTAGTCCCTTAACTATAAAATTATCGATTTTAGTCCTTTAAGTATTCAAAAACTTATCAGGTTTGATTTATTTTAGTCCTTTAAGTGTTCAAAAACATATCAGGTTTGGTTTTTATCCTTTTTTTAAAAATATAAATACTTAGGTTTATATTAACGTAATCCATGTTTTGAGAAATTAAATCTTTTAGCAATTTTTTTCAGTTGTTCCTCTTTCTCCGCTTCATTTTCTTCAAATTAACCTTATGCGAAGAACCTTAACCTTAACGATTCAAAATAAAATTCATAATCAAAGAAAACATAAGTCATAGTTATATTCAATAGAAGATAAAATGAAGCATATTTACTGCTACTTATAAATTGAATATGCTAATCTTTATTATAAAAATAAAAATTATTCCCCGTTAAATTCAAATTTTGTACTCCAACACTTCATTGAGCGGAATTTGTTTAATTATTCAGAAGTTAAAATTCATAAAATGGTATATTTGTAATTTTTTAAAATTATTTTAAATAAATCAATTTTATTATTCTATTCATTTTATTTTACGTAAAGAATTTGAGTAAACTAAATAAAATCCACACTAGTTAAATTATCTAGTGCCACTTCAAGTCATTAACAACAATTATATGTTTAATTTTATCCTCCATTGAATAAAATTAGAACTTATATCTTGTTTTCTCATTAATTTTATTTTGAATCGTAGACGTTATTGTTCTTTTTATAACAATAGTTTGAAAAAAAAGGGCGGGGATAGAACAACTTTAAAAATGGGTTAAAGATTTAATTTCACGAATATTTTTGTTAATATAAACCTAAGTTTTTTGTATTAAAGAAATCGACAAAGACCAAACCTAATAAGTTTTTGAATACTGAAAGGACTAAAATCGGTAACTTTATAGTTAAGGAACTAAAACCGGTAAGTGTATAGTTAAGGGACCAAAGCTGAGAAGTTTTTAAATAGTTAAAGGACTATATATGCTAAGTGTATAGTTAAGGGACGATTTTAGACCTACTCCTATAGTTAAGGGACTATTTATGTCATTTCTCTCAAGGAGACTGTTAATTATGGTGTGTCTACCACCTAGAGACAGGCACCGACTCTCCATGTTGCATGCCTTTTCTCTATTCTTTCTGTAACTCCATTCCATATCTCAACTGATTTGAATTTAGCACCTAATGGTAAATCCAACGTTGATAGTGGGGAGAGAGCCCATATTCCATCTGAGTATGTCTGTTGACTCTTCCAAGATAATTTACTGGATAACTATTTTTTTCGATCATATTGATATGTAGACAAGAGATACACTCAAAAGACCATTCGAGTGATGTTGGGTTGTGGACTGTCTACTCCACAAAAATTCAAAGCATCATCTACATGGAGAAAATTAGAAACAATGATAGTGGTGGAGGGATTCCTGCAAACCTGGAACCCTTAAATCCATTGGAGTTCTTTAACCTTCGCCGACATTTGAGTGAGCGCACCTTCCATTGCCAGAATAAACGAAAAGGGGGGGGGGGGGGGGGGGGAGAGAGTTTCCCAGCCTGCGACCCTTTTGAGGAGAATTTATAAACCGCTACACATATTATTAACCAAAACAAAGAATTTATACGGTTGAAATATGAAAATATATCCACCTTATACATCTATTTAATTTTGAAAACCTTATAAATCTATTTCCAAACGCCATATTCTTCAATTTATTAATTAAATAATCCAAAAAGAGCCTCTCAGAATGCAGTGCAATTAAAGGCTTCATCCAAATCTTCCAGGAAGAAATCGAGGAAGTAAACCCACAACAAATAACCGATGTTTCTTTGTTAATGTTTCCCTGGATTCATTTAGTACTTCTGTTGACAACATGAGTTAGTCTCAGAGATGTCCATTTATATATATTTTTACGTTTTATACATAAGGTTGTAGGGCAGGCATCTAAAGTTAACCTACCTTGATCACTTTTGGAAATGCCTCATTTACTGAGTTTTTTTAGGTCTAAAGTCTAAATTATTAGGACTGTGTCATTGATATTTTTTAAAATTTCTCTTCTCCTTTTGTATCTTCTATATTCTAAATTATATTTATATAGTTACTTATTTATTTATATTATATTAAAATCAGACACTTTTCACATTGAAGAGTCGTGACTTCTCTGAAGGTTTGTGACTTTTCCAAAGAGTTGTTACTTTTTTAACGAGTTATGACATATTCAAAGGATTGTTATTTTTTTCCGAAGGGTTATGATTTTTCCAATAAGTTACGAACTTTTTGAATGATTGTGACTTTCTTCAGGGGCTGTGGTTTTTCTGATAAAGGTACAATAAGCGCATGTTCATAATACCCTCTGTTGGCACATGTTCATATTGTGCTGTGTTGACTACAAATAAAGGAGTTTCTCCACATTTTAAAACAATAAATTTTATTAGAATTATATACTCTTCTCCTTTTAAAAACACTCAATTTAGGATATCTTCTATATTCTTCAATTTTATTTATTTATGTTATCTATCTATATATAATAGGAGAAGAAAATTGCTATATGTCAGCACCTTAAATTTTCTAGAATTTATAAATTATAAATTATTAAAATTAATTTAAAATATGAAAATAAAAATAAAATTGCTAACTATTCATATATTTTTTTAATCAGTTATCTATTTATTCAAATTTTAAATAAAAGGGATAAATTTTGTACGTGGTTGATTCCTAAATATTAGGAAGAGAAAACTGAACTTAAAATTCTTTATTTAAGGAAACAATTTTAAAGAGTAAATCATCTTTTTTTACAAAAGTAACTGCATCTTTTTTAGAAAGAAAATGAATTGTGGTGAAAAATCATGCCTTCATTTTCCAGCTCCTCATGTGCATTATCTTACACAATTTTTATTTATAATATTACTCATAAATGTTCTCTTAATTTATGTCTATAGATTCTATATGCCATTCTTTATTATTATTATTTTTTTATAAATATTGTTATAGGATTTTCTTTCTACAAAATGATGAATGCTATTAAAGTTACATTTCAATGACTAATTGCAGTTGTGTGGTTGCGAAGATCTATAATTATTCCGGTCAAACCTTCAAAATTAAGAAGAGGTTGCTTCGATTATATAAGGAAAAAAACAGGTAGAATCTTGGTCAATTGCTTCTGTTTTCTAGTTTTGCCTCTGTCGTTATTGCATCTGTTTTTCTACCTGAATTATTCAAAATGTTAGTATTGCTTTTTAGTTTATTATTCGATTTTACAGTTTGCTTGATCAATTGCTACCACTGTTTTTAATCTTCATTTCTAATTCACACTTTTGGATTTCACAAGACCCTTTCGGTTGTTCGGCAAGAACACTTGGTTACCTTCCTCTGTTTTGATAGTTGCATAAAGATGGATTTGAAGCAGAGGTTGAGACGTTGGGGAAGATTCGGCACAAGAACATTGTTAAGCTATGGTGTTGTTGTACAACTAGGGATTGCAAACTTCTGGTCTATGAGTATATGCCTAATGGAAGCACCAAAAGTGGCCTTCTAGACTGGTCTATGAGATATAAGATAGCCATGGATGCAGCTCAGGGACTCTCTTATTTGCATCAGGACTGTGCTCCACCCAGAGATGTCAATGCGTCCATGCATTTTATTGCAGGGTCTTGTGGTTACATTGCTCCAGGTTAGTCAATGAACTTTTTCACTTTTGAGCTTTAGTTTCATCAGTTTGTGTTGAATTTGTTCGTATTGATTTTTACTTGCAAATTGTTATGCCTGTAATTTTATGGATTACTTTAGCCTTTCACAAATGAGATCTAGTATTATTGTAGCTATGTGGCATCTATTGTGTACACGACTAGATCTCTCTATCTATATACTAAATATTTCGTATATATTCCACGTTGTTAACTACTTTAATAAACTTCTGATAGTAATTGGTAACAGTGCATCATTGCTCTAGATCATAGTTTGTGAACAGTGAAGTAGGCTACAAGAGTTTCCATAACCAATTGTATTAGGACTGTAGAAAAATATATACTTAGCTTTCCACTTATGATGTTTGATAGTTGCATAAAGATTATAATTCCACTCAGTTTATAATTCATGAACTTTAAATTTTGGATACGCATCTAATTTTATCCGGAATGGCTCCATGAGCAGATGCTGATTTAGCATTCGGCCACTGTTTCCCTCAACTTAAACCATGTTTATGCGTGTGTTTGTGTTTGGTTTAGCACTCTTTGTTGTTCTATATGAGAAAGGACTAACTTTTGTGACTTCAAAGATCATATAGCTAGTAATTAGTTACTTCTCATATTCTGGTTGGCCCAAATGATACCCTTGATTCCATCTGCAAATCTCACAGATGTCTTTCTGACTTTCCTAGTTCACACTTATTTTGACAATCATTACGCAATACTTTTGAAAGAAACATTGTTGGCATCGGAAAATTTATGAGTTGATATTTTATGGATATTTGTTGTTTAGGACTGAAAATTCTGTTAGTTTTTAAATATCCTTGGGGAGCGTCTCAAGGCACGGGGGTGCTTGGGGGCGGCCTTGAGGCTCGGGGCAATCAAGGGTGCTTTGTGGCGGGCGACATCGAGGAACAAGGGGGGGCTCAAGGCTCGACATTTTCCTCGGGGGTGCCTCGGGGCAAGCACCCTCAAGGGTCAGGGGTAGGAGCCTCAAGGAAGCAACCTCGAGGTTCGGAGGGGCTTAGGATGGGAGTCCTCGAGGCTCTAGGGAGGGGATTAGGGTGTGCGACCTCGAGGCTCGAGGGGAGGAGACTTAGGGCGGTTGGCCTTGAGACTCGGGTGGGGAGGCTTAGGGCGAGCATCCTCGGCGGGGGAGCTCAGGGAGGGCGACCTCGAGGCTCGAGGGGGGATACTAATGGTAGCAAGAGCTTAGGAGGTAGCTGTAATAGAGGGCAGTAATAGAATTTGTAGTAGGTATTAGGAAACGATTGCAATAGAAGTAGAAATAGATGTATTTGGTAGTATGGGACAATAGCAGTAGTAGCAGGAGCGGTAGAGGGTAGCAGGAGCTGGAGTTGTAAGTTCTAGTAGGGTACAATAGTAGGTAACAAGTAGTAGTAGGTGGCGTTGTAGGAGATAGGAGTTAGCAGGAGCAGTGGAAGGCTTATGATAGGAGTAAGAGTAAGTGTAAGAGTAAGAGTAGGAGTAGTAGTAGTAGGCGTATTAGGATTCTTATTAGGCAAACAGTAGTAGTAACATTAGTAGGAGTTGTAGGAGGCATTAGTAGTAGGGGGTTAGTAGACGTAGCACTAGCAGGAGTTGTAGGAGGTAATAGGGGCAGTAGCAGTAGCAGGAGCTTTAGGAGGTAGTAAGGGACAATGGTAGTAGTAGCAGTAGCGGGAGCTGTAGGAGGTAGCATTAGGAAGTAGAAGGTTATAAGTAGGAGTAGGAGTAAGAGCGGGAGGTAGTAGTAGTAGTAGTAGGATTAGAATTAGGTTTGGGATAAGGATTAGGCGAATAATAGTAGTTGCAGTAGCAGGAGCTGTAGTATCTAGCAGTAGGAGGGGACAATAGTAGCATTGTAGGAGGTAGAAGGGGACAATAGCAATAGTAGTAGTAGAAGTAGTAGGAGCTGTAGGAGGTACGAGGTAGCAGTAGCAACGAAAAATAACTGTAACGCCCCATATAAAAAATTGACCAAAAATGCAGATTTTCATAAGTTGAAGGTTCCAGTGACGGAGCCAACTACGGACTGTCAGTCGACTCCGTCAATTTCCCAACTTACTTCCAATTTTTAGTCGTGAACGAAGGTCGACCAGTACGGACAATCGACTCCGTTGATTGCCCAACTAATTTCTAGTTCTCAGTCGCAAATGATGGTCGACTAGTACGGACGATCATTCGACTTACGGTTCATCAGTCGACTTCGTCGATTGGCAAGCTAACTTTCAGTTCTCAGTCGCGAGCGATGGTCGGACAGTATGACCGTCAGGAGACTTACGGTCTGTCAGTCGACTTCATCGATTAGCCAGCTGACTTTCAGTTCTCAGTCTCAAACGACGGTCGATAAGTACGGGCCGTCAATCAAGTAACGGTCTGTGAGTCAACTCCATCAGTGATTCTGACACCTCTTAAACCAGGGATCTTTTGGTCTTTTCCTTGTTTGTTTGACCCCTAAGATACGTCGTTTAGACCCTAAATAATGAAGTTTTAGTCAGTTTAAGCCTAGAAACATAACTAGAACTTACCTAAGTCAAAATTATTAATCAAAAATTAGAAAATTAGAAGCAAGAAAGGAGAAAAAGGTCAAGAACCTAGTTCAAGAACGCATAAAGTATCCAACAATTCCAGCCCCGAAATCAAAAGATTTCTTCGTGGAATTCATCACCATGTATATGAGATTTCACTAGTGGGTTCTTTTCACCCATTAGGTCCCTAGTTTTCATGAAGTTTATTAATTCCCTTATTATGACTAGACCTAGGGTTTCTTGAATGTTAGAATTGTTGGGTTCTTAGCTGATAGAATGATCCAAATCAGATTACCATGTTGTTACTCAGTGTATTTCATGAATTCCAAAACCCTAACTATGCATTTTGTTAGTTCTTGAATTACACATGCTAGGTCATATATTTTCGTTATCCACTTGTACATGCCTCAGTTATTAACGCATCATTATTATTTTAATTGTTGCATCCTCAGTTTGCATGTTCAGTTTGATCTATCCAGTAACTTACAAGAACTCAGTCATAATATGTTAACCACTTAATTCATTAGGAGTAGCATAATACCGAATTATACTAGGTTTCAACATACCCAAATAGTCCCATAACTACTAGCCAAGTAGGTTGTAAGTCCCCTTTGTGGGCATCCGTTTAGTGATTACGCCAGCATGCCTTTATACCTTTGACAGGGTATATTGGGTCCTCTCGATGAGGCGTATACATCGGACTCCATATTTAGATCATGTGATTTTATTATCGATTATTAGTAGCTCCCATAGTTCAGTCAGACTCTATTGCATTGACCATATTTACTGTTCAGTGAGTATTCAGTCTCAACATGTTATAAATTTGGTCATTGCATTCAGTCCATCATATTCAGAATATTATACTTGCTTTTGTGCTTGTTCAGTTATGTATTATTTCAGCTTTACTCTATCTACATGCTCAATACCTTTCAAGTACTGACGCATACGTGCACTACATCTTCTCGTGATGTAGGTTCAGGTTCTCAGCATCTAGATCACAATTAGATTGATGCTCGATCTCCAGTTCAGCAGAATCAGTGGTGAGTCCCCATTCTCTGAGGACAATAGTCATGACTTTCTTTCCAGTATTTTTAGTCCTTTAGTTTCAGTTTTGTTAGACATAGCTGGGGCCTGTCCCATCATTTCTAGTCAGTTAGAGGCTTATTTCAGACATAGTTAGTTTCATCTTAGAATTGAGTTAATATCTTCTTTATGTTAAACTCGTCAGTTTTCATATATCTCAATTATAGTATATGGGTATTCCCCATCTTTTTATTTTAATTATGATTTATCTTCCGCATTATTTTATTATCTTTAGTATGCTCATGATCATGCCAGCAAGGTTAGCTTGAGATCACTTGTGGTCCTAGGTCCCATATCTGCGTCTCAGAGGGTAGATCGGGGCGTGACAGTAACAGTAGTAGGAATAAGAGAAAGGGCACATGCATGCTTATGAGTAGAGTAAGAGCAGGGGAAAAATTAGGAGTATGAGTAAAAGAAGGAGGAGGAGGAGCTGAAGCAGGGGTAGATGTAGGATTTAGGGGTAGGAATATGTAACGACCCGAGAGCACCCCCTAGTCGTTACCGCTGTATTCGACCTCAAAGAGGTCTTATACAAGCCCTTAGCATTCGTCATAACATGTATCATAGAATAAAACTGCAGAAAATTTAAAACTTTGACTTTGGAAGTTCAACTTCACTTCATATATGAAAAGAAGAATCTAACTTCATCACATAATACCATCTAAACAGTAGGAGTGTAGAAATTGGGACTTACCCCTTACATCAATAAGAAGTCTAGAAATAGGAAAGTACAATAAGGTCCTTCATCATAAGAAAAAGAAATAAAAGCTAGAACATAAGGTCCTGTCCTCGGACTTGAGGACTCACCAACTTGGACAAGCAAATCCAAGTGTCTTGAGAAATAGACTTGAAATCTCCTCAAGGGCCGGAACCTACAATGTTTGGGAAAAGGGAAGAAAATATGGGTTAGTACATCACACGTACTAAGTATGACTCCTATGCATAAACATCATCAATGCATGTACAAAAGGACATTTTAGTCAAAACATGCTTTTTACCAAGTATATATACACATAAAGTAAGAGTCATAAGCCAAGCCAACATGATATCATCTCAACATGTAGACAACCCAAGCAATACTTGTGCAATGCAAAGAATAAAATCTTATAACCATATCCAAAGTTACGTATCAGATTAAACAACCTACTTCATACACATTCCTAACATCATATCATAACTTACCATATACTCAAGGATCCTACATAAGTCATAGTCAACATAGTCATAAGACAACACTACTACAACCATCTCTTAGGATCCCACAAGTGCTATGTGTAAGAGAAGTCACATACCCTCCCTTACACTATGTAGAACCCCTTAAGAAAGCCCTAGTAAGAGTTCATACATTTTCTTTATTCATTTACTTTTACATTAGGGAAAGAGGTTGCAATAACCGACATTAGACCATGTGAGCTACATGGAATCCAGTGTTCTACTCCCAGAACGAAAAGAGAGGGTTAGCACTTGCCTAAGGTGTAACCTTTCGTACATAACTATCTAGGTGGATCCACTTAGCTAGAGTCCTATATGGGCACATAGTTAAGGGTCAAGGAGATTGTTACTAGAAACTCTAACGTGCTAAATGTGGGGGTTTCCACTTCATGAGACAACACATATATTGGGAATCTGGACTTGCTAAACGTGAGAAAAGTCATGCGTAGAGCCGAACTTACTAAACGTGAGACCCCCATCTCATTTACATGTCGTTTCGGTGCTAAGCGTCTATTACCTTTAGTGATCACATAAGTTCACATTAACCTTTAATAGGCTTCTATGTAAACACCTTATCATAATAGCTCATATGTGTTTATAAGTGAGAACAATCCTTTTACTTTAGAAACACTAGCAAGTGAGTAAACCTTTCACTTTAACATTTCATTATAATCATGAGAACTACCTTTCAATCATATAACAATCATACCATAACACACATACATACTTCATAGCTAATTCAAAGTGTGTAGGGTTAAAGGATGAGGGTACCTTGTCATCAACACCACAATAGCATATTAGCTATAACATCATTACTATTTAAGCAATTCATCTTTCATACTTGAGTTCAAGGAAGAACCAATATTCATACCTTCTTTCCCGTCATAGGACTTCATGCTTAAATCACCCAACAATGCATAACCAACTCATAATGTAAGCTAATTCATGAATCAATAACATAACTAACATCAATATAAACCATGGATATATTCATCATCTTCAATCAATTCACCATATCAAATCCAAGATTTATGAAGTTGGGTAAGAACATGGGTCCAAAGGAATTCGAAGTGAACAACAACAATTACCCATCATTATACACCCAAAAAATTATAAGTAATCATAATTCATCATAATTGATTCATAATTTTGTTTTTCAAAGAAGACTCATGTGTAGAGAAAAACCCTAGATTTGTGGGGATTTTGAAAACATCTTTGGAGGGACCTCTTGGGAAAGGAATCCCAAGAGTGAAAGAAATCATACTTTAATAAAGACTTTTCCACGAAATTTAAGTTGAAACCTTTGAGAATTTATCCTCTTCTTGGAGCTCCAATTTTCTTCAATGGAGGTTTGAGAAGAGAGAGAAACTAGAGAGAAGGAAGAGCTTCTATTTTTTTTTTTTGATATCTAATTGAGTGATTGTGTTTTTGATGGGGAATGAGTGAAAAATAACCAAAATACCATATATATTAACCTACCCAAAATACCCAAAACATCCCTACACTAGTTGGACTTTAACATAGAAGTCCAACTTTATTTTTCATTAAATTCCTGATTTCGTCAAATTTGAAGGTGGGTCCGCGACGCGCCACCATACCCAATTATTATTTTTGAAACATCCATTTGAGGCAGAAGAGCTCGTGTCAGCTCCACGCGGAGCTGAAATTTTCAAGAATTGGGGCCAGGCGTACGACGTGCGGCAACTACCATAATCTGTCCGTCGAAATCTTTTCTTCGTTGTTCATCTATGAACCCTCAAAACTTTCCCTACTCTTCCCCAAACACTTAGGACTGTAATTTACCCTTTTTAGGTCATAATTCATTGAGTTAGGCTTTAGTTTAGGTCATCGAATTTCTGGGGCGTTACAGAATAGTAGTTGGAGTAGCAGTTGGAGGATGTAGCAAGTACATGTTAGACTAGTCAACGTGCATACAAGTTGACCTTCACATCTACTATTATTAAAAGAAAAACTATATCCTCGTGAAGGTATTAATGGATATTCACCCTTTTTGTGATAACACCGTTGGATATCCTATCTTCGATTTGACTCATTGGATCTGGTTGTTAATTTGTTTTTCATTAAAAGATAACTCAATATTGAACAACGTAAAATGGAGTGATAAAAAAAGAAGTATAAGAGCGATCTATATCCTAAAATTATTGGAGCAATTTATGTCCCAAAAGTCAAGGACCTTAAAAACCCAATGAGTTGACTAGATTTGTCTTGCTTATCGACTCAGAATTTTTCTCACAAAAAAGGAATTGACTCTAAACTAAGAAAACTTGGATTTTCCACAAAATGTAAGGTACCTTTTGTTCGTACTCATCGCCAACTAACTACCAATACCTCAATCATGATCCCAGTTTTATGGGTCACAAATGATGTGATGTGTTTCTACTTTGTATGCATTGTCAAATTAGTAGTGCAAAACAAGTGCATCTGAGTACTGATGATTCTCAAATGATCAAATAAGTCTTTGATTTTATTATCATTAAATAATATTCACTTGAGACATAATTTTTACCAATATAATTCCTTTTTTCTTCACACATTTTTTTTTAAAAATCTCATTAAGTTTAACATATGTTACTCTAATAAGATTATAGTTAACCAGCTGTAACTAAACATAATTGTCTACATTTGTGGGGAAAAGGCTATATATACTCAACTCCAGGATGGTGCAAGTTGCCTATAATTCGCTGGTATATCAGAAACTTATTGTTCTATTACTGCAACAACTTCAAGTATTACTTCCTGCACTCCTACCCAAAAATAAGAGAATGTAGTCAAGCTAACTACTCCGAGCAGCAAATCTTCTAGAGCTTCACCCCAATTTAAACTTTTATCAGCCTACATTATGCTCTTTTACTTGGGGTATAAGGGCTCTCAGTTATTTTCTACTCAAGCTTGAAATAATGAACTGTGTACCACAAGATGAATTACATAGAAAAGTTCTTTTCTTGAAGTAGAATCAAAGAAGAAGAGTTTATGGATATCTGTTTCTTAGGACTGAAAATTCAGTTAGTCATTTAAGTTATCCTTCACTCCTGCCACTAACGGAGAATGCTGTTCTACTGAGGATTCCGTTCTTAGGACTGAAAATTCTGTTAGTCATTTAAGTTATCCTTCTTATGCTCCTGCCTATTCATGAATGTTGAATTCTCAAGGGTAAGCATCAGCAAATGGGGAGTTTTTTTCAAGTAAGCAATCCAAGTTGGTGAGGCAAAGTATCTTTTTTGCTTACTTGCGCCAAAGCGCTGAAGTTTAAGGATTATTTGTTTCATCTTCATTTGTTTCCTTTTATTAGTCTTTTGTGTCTGTGGATACATGCATTAACTCTCCAAGATATCCATATTTTATTAAATTATCAATGTTTTTATTTTCTTGGAAACTAAATAAGCTCCTACTGGATAGTTATGCATCAAGTTTCAATTGAGTTGCTGACTTCGGTGTTGCAAACGCGGTCGATGCCAATGCTAAGGAAATAAATTCCATGTCTGTTATTGCAGGGTCTTGTGGTTACATTGCTCCAGGTTAGTGAATTAACTTTTTCACTTTCCAGCTTCAGTTTCATGAGTTTGTGTTGAATTTGTTCTATTGAGTTTTACTTGGAAATTGTTTCCTGTAAGTTTCTGTATTACTTTAGCCTTTGAAAAATGAGATCTATCTATATACTACAATATTTCCTTGATATTCCACATTTTTTAAGTACTCTAATAACATTGTGATAGAAATTGGAACTTATCTGGAGTACCCCCTAATACAGTAACAGTGCACCATTGCTCTAGATCACAGTTAAGTTGGCTCCACGAGTTTCATAACCAGTTAAACGGTTCTGATTAAATCGTTCTTGAGTAGAAAAAACTGTATTAGGACTGTAGAAAAAGATACACTTAGCTTTCCACGTATGATGTTTGATAGTTGCATAAAGATTAGAAATCTACTAAGTATCTAATTCATGAATTTTAAATTCTGGATCTGCATCTAATTTTAGCATTTGGTCACTGTTTCCCTCAACTTAAACCATGTTTATGCGTGTGTTTGTGTTTTGGTTTAGCGATCTTTGTTGTTCGATATGAGAAAGGATCAATGTTGCTCCCTTAGTATACACGCAAGTGTACGTGGTCGCGCAAGTAAAATAGTTTTTTTTTAGAAATGAGTTATCGTTCCCAAGGGACTTATGATCAACTTATATCACACTTAATTCCACAATTAAAGATAAAAGTAACTACTTCAAGAGATGATGATTTATGTTAAACTACGACTAGTATGCACTAATTTAAAGTAAACAAAGATAACGACTTTGATATAATGCTTAAAGAAAGATTAAAAAACAATTCCAAGGCTGCAGCATATAAAGAATGTCATGCATCATATTATCGACTTCGAACTATCTTTAGTTGTCAAATTACTGGTTCGTATGGTTGATAGTATAATCCGGTTACACACCTCTCGTCGCCTACCCCAACTAGCTATCTAACTACATCATTGAGCGGGGATAAATAGACTAACTGGCGAACATTTATATTTCATCCTACTTTATAACCAAGAAAGATGTTCGTCTTCTGGGCGTCACTCCTGAACACTAATCTTCTCAATTTAATGGGCAAACCGAGCTCTCTATATTCTCTGATCTATCGAATCTCTCCTATGTTCAATTCAATATTAGAAACTAGGTTTATTTTGTGGTGCACAAGAATAAAACAGTAAAACAAGAATATAAAAGTAATTTGAATTGACAACCGAAGATTAATTCATGAAATCTCAAATATTCAACAATCGATTCATAGTTGTAACAACCCTCAAGTACACCCTAGAAGTAAGATCATCCTTGAGTCGTCACACGGAAAATGAGACTGCAAGAAGTCTCAATTGATCCACTCGTACCATTCATTGCATAATAACACATTCTAAAATGAGTAAGAATTTAAAACTTTCTTCACACACAAAGAATTCGTTCTATAAACAATACGCAAACGGAAGACTTTCATTAAAACATTAAACCTTTACAACATTCCATTGAACCATCTAAACTTTAGAGTATACAACACTTGGGTCTAAGCCCATACAAGACATAAAATAATCACTTAAGACATAAAGGAACAAGTGGTTATTGTCCTCGAATCGATGAGGACTCACCAATACTTCATCTTCAACTCTTAGAAACCTATCCATCCTCCATGGCACATCAAGACTTTCAATTCCCTACACTTTAGTCAAAAAGGGAAAACAAGGGGTTAGCACATTAGATGTACTAAGTATGGAAGACATGCAAAAACCATGAAAAAGGGACATTTCATGAATACCATGCTTTTCATGAATTTCAATTAAAACATCATACTATAAGTATAAACATCATTTAACACTTTAGAAATACATAAGAAAATATTTAAGCAATTATTCATATTTTTAAGCCCACTTTCCAGTGAACTACTTCAATGTACAGTGAATTCCTTTACTGTTACAGTGAAGTTACTTAATGTCACCTTAGACACTAGTAACATATAATTCCCTCACTGAAAGCTATCCCAAGACTCACTTAAGCAACACAAAGAGAGACCGCCCATACACCTTCTCTAAGCATGGCTAAATGATCCTCAAGACTACTTAGAATGAGATACATCCATTTACAATACATCAAACACATGAACATGAGATCCTCCTACCAAAGTGTGATTCTAAGGTTCACTTGAGTGAGTTGTGAAGCGACCACCCATACAATCCCTTTCACACACACACAAGGGATCCTATAGACTACCTAGGATAGAATCATTCTCACTTAATACAATAGCATGCATAAACATGAAATTCTCCCTTTCATAGGTTATCAAAAGACCTATTCAAGTAACTCAAGAAGAGAATGTCCATAATTCACCTCTTCAAGATTACCTAAGTAATACTTAAGACTTACCTAAGTTTAGATCATGTCTACATAGTCAATCACTATCCATAACTAGAATCATTATTAAGACTTATCTAAGTAAGAGATGAAGCGACCATTCCTTTGCCCCCTTCATACCTTAACTATACAACCCTTAACTACTCTAGATAAGTATTTATACATTTAACATGCTTTCTTAACTTAAGTCATTACATTCCTTTGTTCATTTAAGAGACATTCATCACATAAGGACATTCAAGTAATGGTCATCAAGAAGACCTAGGGACTCTCACTAATATCTTCAAAGCCTATTATGCAATATCTAGATAGCGTCCCATACCACCACCTAAACTTCATAAAACTCCTCCAATCCTAGCAAGTATCCCACATGATGAGAATAGGCAATAACCGACATAGACCATGGTAGCAAAGCATGGAATCCGGAGTTGTAACCTACTCTGATGGAGGGTGTTCTACTTGCCAATGGTAGAACATGGACACATCCCATGTAGGTACATGGTTAAGGAATATGAAGGGCTTACTTTGTACTCTAGCCTCATTTATTAACTAGAGATAATTCCCTTAACATACTCACTCGGTGCTAGCCATTGTTCTCGTAGATTAATTCACATTAAGGTTCATACAAAAGGTTTCCATATCAAGTTCATAATCCAATTACGTTTACCCTACCAAAGAGGTCCTCTAAGGGCTGCCTTACAATGTCGACAAGAAGCTCATCATGACTTTCCTAAGTATTGATATGATGCAGTTCCAGCCAATCAACCTTAAGTCCATCATTCATTATATGAAGGATACAATTACAGCTTTCGACTTCAAGTTTCATAACCTTACCTACTAGGTTCAAGGTTTCACATAAAGGACCTTCTTATCATCATTCAAGGTCTCACATCATTCATACATTAAAGAGTAATATGCTTTAGCTTCCTAAGTTAAGACATCACATATTCACTTTCATACATGCATCAAGAAGAGGGACTTAAGTGTACCTAAACAAGACACATCATTACTTCACTCTAGCACATATTTCATGTCATTCTAGAAGCACATAGGAACAACCATTATCATCTTTAAGTCATTCTATACACTACTATATTATCATCAACATAACCATCATAGACTCATATAGCCAAGTAGGAACAATCATTCATCAATTCAAAGACTACACACAAGAACACATAGTCATAGTCTAACATGATTTCCTAAATAGCATCAATAGAAAAAACACATACTTTCACATTACTTCACATATAGGTAGATATTATCATACTTCACATAATCAACTACACAAATCATCATATTAGCTCAAGTAGTGCCGACAAGGCCATGATCATCATAATATATAAAGTAACGCCGACAAGGCCACATGATTCACATAACACCACCACCATAAGTGGGCCATACCAATCACACATAATTCAAGAGCTAAATAGCAATAACTATACATAATAAGAAGAGAGTTAGGGCAGCGTATCACCCATTTAAACTCACCACTTCAATCCAAAGCTAAATCATCCAATTCTATACCACAAGGCCCTTACTCATGGCCATGAACATCAATTAAATGGATAAATCATAATACTCAATAATCTAAGTCAATTCAATATAGATTTATCAATCTAAGACCAATTAGACATAAATTGAATCCAATCCTTACATCATTGAATAGCCCATAAAAAACTACTTTAGAATCTATAAGAATTAAGTTAATATCAATTCAATAAGCTTAACATGCAATAGATCTAAGAGTATTCATTACTCAATTGATCAAATTGAAACAACCTATACACCATACATACATAAATCAAAAGCCCATAACAATATACATATGAATTCATTAATATCAAAGCATGATCAATTCATCCATATTTTAGTCAAATTTAGAGATTTGAGAAGATCAAAAGTTCATGGAGAATTTCATTGAAAAACATCAATTATACATCAATAACATCATATCTTAAGCTTATAAAACGTTTCATCCAAGATCCCAAGACTTAGAGTAGAAATTGGACTTTTTCATCTTTTTGAAATCTTTGAAAATCATCTTTGAATTTGGCTCTAAGGTGATTGAAAGCCTTAGATGAAGAACTCCCATACCTTATTAGAAGAACCCAATGATAATTGAAGAAGAAACTCCATTGAAGACCAATCTTTAAGCTCCATCTTCATCTTGAGCTCTCATGGAGATTTTTGGAGAAACTTTAGGAGGGAAAGAGTTTTAATCTTAGTGCTAAGGTTTAAATAAGAGTTCATTCACTTATATACTCTTAAAATACCCATAAACACCCAAAACAACCGTCCTCCTATTTTATAAGACTAAGGGTAAATTTCCCAAAACCCCCAAGTCTTAACAGAAAAACTGGCAGCTTTCACATCACCATCGACGCCCTACCATCGATGGTCCGTGTGTGAGACCACGCCCCATCGATGGGGTATCGTTGGTTGCTCCTAAAACTCCTCAACCTGCAGGTCTCATGGCTCCATCGACGCCACCCATCGACGGGCCTTCGCCTGGTCGAGTGGCCGTCGTTTGGGTCAGTCGATTTCCACTGCCTGGTATTGTTGAGCTCCAAGTTGGGGTCCTCATTCTAGGGCCCCTTGTGGGTCCTAGGTGGAGTCGTACCCGGACATTTACAATCAAAACATGATCTTATATGAATTTATAACCTCCCACATAAGTTTCATCCATAACAAACACGTAAAACTCTACGAAACATGCTGAGACACACATGGTCATTTCAAGACACATCTTTCGAACGTCATGGACGTTATTGAGCGTTTGACCTCCAAACTTTCACAAAACTTGACACACTTCCTATATAAACCATAATAACTCATTTTAGCACCTAATAACCTCATGAATCATACATAAACACATAAAATACATATTAGGCACTTTGGTGACTTAGTCGTCGAACGTCTTGGTCGTCCCTTGACGTTTGACTTCCAATGCACCTAAACTCTTAGCTACTGCCTTAATACCACATTATAGGCCATTTTAGAACCTTATACCATCTTGAAAACCATGTTAGGCTCTAGATTCACCTAAGTCATTTTCAGGATCTTACATTCTCCCCCACTTGGACAACATTCGTCCTCGAATGACACTTGCCACTCTCCGAACACTTCCAAGAATAGAGATTCAACTAGCAGCTCAAAACCAAACCACATAACTCACAAAAAAGGATAAAACATCAATTTTTCACATTGTCAAGAGATTTACAACACAACAAGAAACTAGAATAATAGATTCTATAACTCATCATGCTATAAAACTCACATCCTTCATTCCAAATAGTAAAAACTCATTTTCCACAAAGGACTCCTACACAAATCAAGTTACTAAGAACGCTTTGTTTTAGGCTTGAATAAACATATAAAGAAAGGTTAAGGGTACCTTACTCCCACAACCATACTCTTCACCACACTCCCCCACTTAGGACAAACCCATTCTAAGGTCAACATAATATCTACCTCAAGGAACTCCCTCAAGGCACCTTAAACTTTACCAATAATTTCTCACCCAAAGTCTAGCTCATGACTAAGACTCTCAAAGGTTCAACCATCTAACCACTACATCCCCTTTACTAGGATAAACTCACCAATAATCTTCCAAATCTCTTTACCTCATTCACACTTCTAGTTCTATACCTTACCATTCTTTCAAACTACACTACCTTTCAAACGGTAACTAAACCAACCTAGGGTCATCAACACCATCTTTCACACCTCATCTAACAATTCACATCTCATATTTTCTCTCCCTCAACCAAATCTTCATAGAGTAACACTCAAATGACCAACACATAAGGGAGACAAGGGAAAGACACCATCTACAAAGCTCTTAGGCACGATTACATGAATGAAGAAGTGAAACTTTTCCTAGCACCCAATAGTCTCCTATTCATAATGTGGCACATTTCACATTATAAACAAGGCTCTATTAGATGTGGTTCATGAGACAACTACGACACTCCCAAACCTTATTCTCTTATGCCAAGTTTGTAACAACCCTCAAGTACACCCTAGAAATTAGAGCATCCTTGAGTCGTCACACGAAAAATGAGACTTCAAGAAGTCTCAATTGAGCCACTCGTACCATTCATTGCATAACAACACATTCTAAAATGAGTAAGAATTTAAAACTTTCTTCACACATGAAGAACTCTTTCTATAAATAATACGCAAACGGAAGACTTTCTTTAAAACATTAAACCTTTGCAACATCCCATTGAACCATCTAAACTTTAGAGTATACAACACTTGGGACTAAGCCCATACAAGACATAAAATAAAGACTTAAGACATAAAAGAACATGTGGTTATTGTCCCCGAATCGATGAGGACTCACCAATACTTCATCTTCAACTCTTAGAAACCTATCGATCCTTCATGGCTCATCAAGACTTCAAATTCCCTACACTTTAGTCAAAAAGGGAAAAGAAAGGGTTAGCACATTAGATGTACTAAGTATGAAAGTCATGCTAAAACCATGAAAAAGGACATTTAGTGAATAGCTTGCTTTTCATGAATTTTGATTAAAACATCAGACTATAAGCATAAGAACATCATTTAACACTTTAGAAATACATAAGAAATCATTTAAGCAATTATTCATTTTTAAGCCAATTTCCAGTGAACTACTTCACTGTACAGTGAACTCCTTCACTGCAGTGAATATACTTAATGTCACCTTAGACACTACTAACATATAATTCCCTCACTAAAAGCTATACCAAGACTCACTTAAGCAACAAAGAGAGACCGCTCATACACCCTCTCTAAGCATGCCTAAATGATCCTCAAAACTACTTTGAATGAGATACATCCATTTACAATACATAAAACACATGAACATGGGATCCTCCTACCAAAAGTTATTCTAAGGTTCACTTGAGTGAGTTGTGAAGCGACCGCCCATACAATCCCTTTCACACACACAAGGGATCCTATAGACTACCTAGGATAGAATCATTCTCACTTAGTACAATAGCATGCAATAAACATAACATTCTCCCTTTCAAAGGTTATCAAAAGACCTACTCAAGTAACTCAAGAAGAGAATGTCCATAATTGACCTCTTCAAAAATACCTAAGTAATCCTTAAGACTTACCTAAGTTTGGATCATGTCTACATAGTCAATCACTTTCCTTAACTAGAATCATTATTAAGACTTATCTAAGTAAGAGATGAAGTGACCATGCCTTTGCCCCCTTTATACCATAACTAAACAACCCTTAACTACTCTAGATAAGTACTTATACATTTGACATGAATTCTTAACTTAAGTCATTACATTCCTTAATTCATTTAAGAGACATTCATCACATAAGGACATTCAAGTAATGGTCTTGAAGAACACCTAGGGACTCTCACTAACATCTTCAAAGCCTATTGTGCAATGTCTAGATAGCGTCCCATACCACCACCTAAACTTTATAGAACTCCTCCAATACTAGTAAATATCCCACATGATGAGAATAGGCAATAACCGACATAGACCATGGTAGCAAAGCATGGAATCCGGAGTTGTAACCTACTCCGATTGAGGGTGTTCTACTTGCCAATGGTAGAACATGGACACATCCTATGTAGGCATATTGTTAAGGAATATGAAGGACTTACTTTTTACCCTAGCCTCATTCTTTAACTAGAGATAATTCCCTTAACATACTCACTCGGTGTTAGCCATTGTTCTCATAGATTAATTCACATTAAGGTTCATACAAAAGGTTTCCATATCAAGTTCATAACCCAATTACGTTTACCCTACCAAAGAGGTCCTCTAAGGGGTGCCTTACAATGGCGACAAGAAGCTCATAATGACTTTCCTAAGTATTGATATGATGCAGTTCCAGCCAATCAACTTTAAGTCCATCATTCATTATATGAAGGATACCATTACATCTTTCGACTTCAAGTTTCATAACCTTACCTACTAGGTTCAAGGTTTCACATAAAGGACCTTCTCATCATCATTCAAGGTCTCACATTATTCATACATTAGAGAGTAATATGCTTTAGCTTCCTAAGTTAAGACATCACATATTTACTTTCATACATGCATCAAGAAGAGGGACTTAAGTGTACTTAAACAAGACACATCATTACTTCACTCTAGCACATATTTCATGTCATTCTAGAAGCACATAGGAACAACCATTATCATCTTTAAGTCATTCTATACACTACTATATTATCATCAACATAACCATCATAGACTCATATAGCCAAGTAGGAACAATCATTCATCAATTCGAAGACTACACACAAGAACACATAGTCATTGTCTAACATGATTTCCTAAATAACATCAATAGAAGAAACTTAACTTTAAGTTAATATCAATTCAATAAGCTTAACATGCAATAGATCTAAAAGTATTCATTACTCAATTGATCAAATTGAAATAGCCTATACATCATACATATATAATCTATACATAAATCAAAAGCCAATAACAATCTACCCATCAATTCATTAATATCAAAACATGATCAATTCATCCATATTTTAGTCAAATTTAGAGATTTGAGAAGATAAAGGGTTCATGGAGAATTCATTGGAAAACATCAATTATACATCAACAACATCATATATTAAGCTTTGAAAACTTTTCATGCAAGAAAATAAGACTTAGAGTAGAAATTGGACTTTTTAATCTTTTTGAAATCATTGAAAATCATCTTTGAATTTGGCTCTAAGGTGATAGCAAGCCTTAGATGACGAACTGCCATACCTTATTAGAAGAACCCAATGATAATTGAAGAAGAAACTCCATTGAAGACCCATCTTCAAGCTCCATCTTCATCTTGAGCTCTCATCGAGGTTTTTGGAGAAACTTTAGGAGGGAAAGGGTTTTGATCTTAGTGCTAAGGTTTAAATAAGAGTTCATTCACTTATATACTCTTAAAATACCCATAAACACCCAAAACAACTGTCCTCCTATTTTATAAGACTTGGGATGAATTTCCCTAAACCCCCAAGTCTTAACAGAAAAACTGGCAGCTTTCACAGCACCATAGACGCCCTACCATCGATGGTCCGTGTGTGAGACCACACCTCCTCGATGGGTTCTAGTTGGTTGATACTGGAACTCCTCAACCTGAATTTCACATGTCTCCATCGGCTCCACCCATCAACGGGACTTCGCCTGGTCGATTGGACGTCGTTTGGGTCAGTCGATTGCCACTGCCTGGCAGTGTTGAGCTTCAAGTTAGGGTCCTCCTTCTAGGGCCTCTTGTGGGTCCTAGGTGGAGTCTTACCTGGACATTTCCAATCAAAACATGATCTTATACGAATTTAGGACCTCCCACATGAGTTTCATTCATAACGAACACGTAAAACTCTACGAAATATGCTTTGATACACAAGGTCATTTCAAGACACATCTTTCGAACGTCATGGACGTTCTTGAGCTTTTGACCTCCAAACTTTCACAAAACTTGACACACTTCCTACATACACCACAATAACTCATTTTAGCACTTAATAACCTCATGAATCACACAAAAACACATAAAACACATAATAGGCACTTTGGTGACTTAGTCGTCGAACGTCTTGGTCGTCCCTTGACGTTTGACTTCCAATCCACCTAAAATCTTAGATACTGCCTCAATACCACATTATAGAAAAATTTATAACCTTAGACCATCATTACAATCATATTAGGCTCTAGATTCAACTAAGTCATTTTCGGGATTTTACAATAGCTACAACCCCAAAACTAAGGCGTTTAGCTACTCAAGCTCTTAGTAATCAACAAAAAGATAATTGTTCATAAACAAATCTGAAAAATAGAAGAGTTAAGAGGATTACAATCTTGAATCTTTCCCTTCACACTAAACAAAAGTCGAAAACTAATAATGGTAGCCCTAGGATCTATTTATAATAGTAGATATTGTTAAGAACAAATTCTACTCAAATTAGAACTCCTAGTTAATGTTTAAAATTTGGAAAAGTCGGAATTGGGCTGGGGTGGCGCACGTCTACGCGCCTAGCTCATCTGGTACTGAGTTACTACATGGAGCGGCGCGCCACCATCGCGCCTGGGAACATCTTCTGAGCATCCAGCCTTAGTGCAACACGCCTGCTAGTGCGCCTCAACAATGGCTCTGCGTGTAAGGCCTTGGCGCAGCGCGCCTCAACAATGGCTCTGCGTGTAAGGCCTTGACGTGGCGTGCCCGCCAGTGCGCCTCTCCTAGTTGCTTCCATACTTAGCCATTTGAGTGTCATTCGTTGTTCCTTCTTTTTTCATTCCAATGCCACATTCTCCGAGAGTTCCTGAACTCACTAATCATGTGTTTAAGTGCATAAACATAGTAAACAACCACAAAATCAAGCTAATAAACCTAAGATCTCCTTTTAACACCACCAAAGATGGGTAAATATTGACTACCATGGTCTATGTTGGTTATTGCCTATTCTCATCATGTGGGATACCTATTAGCATTAGAGAAGTTCTATGAAGTTTAGGTGGTGGTATGGGACACTATCTAGACATTGCCTAATAGGCTTTGAAGATGTTAGTGAGAGTTCTCTAGGTCTTCTTTAAGACCATTACTTGAATGTCCTTTATGTGATGAATGTCTCCTAAATGAACTAATGAATGTAATGACTTAATGATAGAAAGTATGTAAATGAATGAGTACCTAATCTAGAGTGACTTAAGGATTCCTTAGTTAAAGTGTGAAGAGGGCATAAGGGATGATCTCTTCATGTCTTATCTATGGAAGTCTTGAGAATGACTCTATTTAGGGAAGTTGGTTGTTATGTTGGACAAGATCTAAGCTTATGAAGTCTTAAGTATTATTTAGGTAACCTTGAAGAGGGTGTATGGGCGTTCTCTTCTAGAAGTACTTAAGTAAGTCTTTTGATAGCCTTAGTAAAGAGAATGTCATATCTTATGTATGTTATGTGTTTGGTGTATTGTAAGTGTGTATGTGTCTCACTCTAAGTAGTCTTAAGGGTCGTTTAGGCATGCCTAGAGAGAGTGTATGGGCGGTATCTCTTTGTATGACGTAAGTGAATCTTAGGATAGATTTTAGTGGGATAACAACATGCTAGAAGGTGTCTCATATGAAGGTAGGTGAATTCACTGTAACAGTGAAGCACTTTACTGTACAGTTAATTGAGCTCACTGTAAGGCGGGTTCTAAAAATGTGATATTTGGTCTAAATGATTTCTTATGTGTTTCTAAGTTCATAAAAGTGGTTCTTATGATTATATTATGATATTTAAATGAAAAGATGCATATTTCCAATAAATGTACGTTTTCATGATATTTATGCATTATGCCATACTTAGTACATGTGGTTGTACTAATTCCATGCTTTTATCTATCTCTATAGTGGTTGGTAGGTGAGTAGCATTTGGGAAGAAAGACTTCGATCGTATCATCGTTCAAGTGAAGTTTTAGTATGTCCTCATTTGACTCGAGGGCATAGATGTCTTTTATTGTTCTTATTGAAGTATTGTTATAGACTTAGTAGTACTATATTTCTATTTCTTATGGGCCGTGTCCCAATTACTCTTGTGTCTAAGATTGATGAGATTGAGACTTAGTATTTCCTATCACTTTTATATGAAAGAGTTTTTAAAGACTATGAAATGTTTTGTGAAAAGTTTTTAATTCCGCACTACTTTTCACTATGTCTATGCGATGAATGATATGAAAGGGCTTGTATAAGACCTCCAAGAGGTCGAGTACGCCGGTTGCAATCCGAGATTGTTCTCTATCTTCTATGGTGTGGTCTTGGGATGTGAAAAATGGGTAATTAACCCCCCATACGAGAATCTCCACCGCAAATTATTCTGAATCTTCATCTTTTTGTCTCAAAATAGCCCCCACATTAACAAGCATTCCTTTCATCAACATGTAAAATAACACCACCCTATCCCGAGTCACATCAGTCAAGTGTTTAGTGGGAAGGAACACACTACACACTATCTTTAACCACGATCTAGCCACTTGATTAAAATTTGCAAAATGGAGGGTATTATCCCTCCCTGTGTCCTTACTCCTCTCCCACCGAGCATTAGACTCAACCCCACACAAAGTGTGTTGGATATCCCTATACAAATGTTTATCCTTCAAATCGTTAAACAAATCAGAGTTACAATTAGTGGTCCCCAACACCTCATTCAGAACTCGGGCAGAAAATTTTACATCTTTCCCCCTCACAGGCACAGTCTTATACTTAGTTTCAGTTAACCAATTTACATAAATTCGCGTACCAAAGTCAAATTACAATCTCCGGGATTATCAAACATAAACCGCACTCCTAACTTATTCACAAATCTATATATAGCTGGAAATTGAGATTGTTACCTTACCTCATTTACATATTCGTCCCCCATGTATTTCGCTTCACGTTGACACTCAAACCATTCCCATCCATACCTCTCTACCACCTTCTTGCCAAATGCACCGGTTCCCGGCTACTAAAGGGCCTGGAAGTTTCACCCTTTTGACTTCTCTTCAAACCTATCACATTCTTCACTTTAGGTGCCGTTAAACCCTGTTAAATAAAGAAAAAAGAATTAAAAAGTGAGAAATTTAGGGGGGGGGGGGTCGGATGGAGTATTGGGTGAGAGGGATAAGAAAGATTTTGGAATGGAGAAGAAAATAAAGTGGAGAAGGGTTGGATTTATAGGGGGTGAGGGAGAGAGGGGTGGTTGGAGGTGTTAATGGAGGTTAGTGGGGTTTTAATGGGGGGAGTAGTAGAGTTGGGGAAGATGAAGAAAAGAGGTTTTGGTTGTTTTGGGGGGTGAAATCGTGGGAATGGGGATGAATGGGGGATTTGGTTTTTTTTTTAGGTAGGTCGGAGAAAATTTGTGTTTAACTGGGAATTTTAAAAAACTAGGCTTTGGGGCGATTGAGGCGCGGCGCCCCCGTATAGAGCCTTTGTCCATCCTATGCTGGCACGGTGCACCTGTCAGTGCGCCAGCTTACACAGGCAAGATGTGATAGATGCGCGGTGCACCCGTATCGCGTATGATCATGGCCTCTATCTATCCTGTGTTGGCGTAGCACGCGTGCCAGTGCGCCAACCTGCACACATAATTTATTTATTTATTTATTTCAACATAGTTACAAGTAATGAAAAATCTCTAATTTACTAAAGCTAACCTATAACCTAAAATTCTAGACTAAGCTAAAAACACAAAAATTTGAAAAACAAACTACCTATCTATTACATAGTATTCATGGGTTGCCTCCCATGTAGCATTTGATTTAACGTCACAGGACGACACATCTTGGATCATTCATCATTTATCTTAAGAATCTCCCGACCAAGATCCGAATCATTACCAAAATAGTGTTTCACTTTTTGCCCATTTACTAAGAACGTGGGGCTTGTCTTACCTTGCAGTTCAATTTCACCATGTTGTGTCATTCTCACCACTTCAAAAGGACCATACCACTTCAATTTGAGTTTCTCGGGGAATAACCTTAGGCGTGACTTAAAGAGTAATACCTTATCTCCCGGATTGAAGTTACGAGCCACTATGTGCTTGTCATGCCACCTCTTTGTCTTTTCTTTTTAAATCTTGGCATTCTCATAGGCGTGGAGCCTAAACTCCTCAAGTTCATGCAGTTGATTCACTTTTTTTTCTGACAAACTTTGGGTCCAAGTTTCACTTATTTATAGCCCAATAAATTTGATGCTCCAATTCTACCAAAAGGTGACATGCTTTTCCAAATACGATGTGGTAGGGAGAAGTCCCTATATGTGTCTTGAATGCTATCATGTACGCCCACAAAGCATCATCTAACTTCTTAGACTAGTCTTTCCTTTGTGCATTCACTATTTTCTGCAAAATCTGTTTGACCTCTCGATTCGACACCTCTACTTGGCCACTCATTTGAGGGTGGTAAGTTGTAGCAACTTTATGGTGAACACCATACTTACTAAGAAGGTTCTTAACAAGATGGTTAATGAAATGCTTACCTCCATCACTTATAATTTCTCTTGGAGTGCCCAAACGAGTGAAGATGTGCTTCTTGATGAACTTTATCACCACCCTTGACTCATTAGAAGGACGAGCGATGCCTCGACCCATTTGCTCACATAATCAACCGCTACAAGTATATAGAGGTTTCCATTTGATGGTAGGAATGGACCCATAAAGTCAATACCCCACACATAAAAATATTTCACCTCCAAAATATTGTTGAGGGGCATGTCATGTCTTCTTGAGATGGTAACCAATCTTTGGCACCTATCACAGGCCTTCACAAAAGCAATAGAATATTTAAGCAACGAGGGACAAAAGAAAGTATATTGTAGTTCCTTATGAGTAGTGAGCTCTCCTCCATGGTGGCCTCCATATGGGCTTGCATGACAACTCTTAAGAACTTTGTGAACCTTGGTTTCTGGAATGCACCTTCTCACTACTCGGTCAACACCTTGTTTAAACAAGAATGGTTCATCCCAGATGTAGAACTTGGCATCATGATTGATCTTTTTCTTTTGTTGGGTGGTTGCACCCGGCGGATAGTCTCCATTCACTATTAAGTTCACAATCTTCACATACCATGGAACTTGATAGATATCCAAAGCGATAAATTGCTCATCTGGAAACTCTTCCTGGAGTTTCTCACCCTCATTCATATGTGAGAACTCCTCCAACCTTTATAATTGGTCCGCTATCTGATTTTCTGTACCTTTCTTTTCTTTGATCTCAAGGTCAAATTCTTGGAGAAGCAATGTCCAACGAATCATCCTTGGTTTAGCATCCTTCTTATTGAATAGGTACCTGATAGATGCATGGTTAGTGAAGACAATTACTTTGGTGCCTATGGTGCCTACCAAATACGATCTGAACTTGTCGAAGGCGAACACTAGAGCTGGCATCTCTTTCTCAGTCACTGTGTAATTTGCTTGTATAGAGTCAAGGGTCTTTTGTGCATAATAAATAGAGTGGAACACTCAATTCTTTCTCTGTCCCAACACCGCACCCACTGCTACATCATTAGCATCACACATGAGTTCAAATGGTACTTCCCAGTTCGGTGCAATTAGAATAAGAGCCTCAATTAAGCTCTGTTTTAACATCTCAATAGCTCTCAAACACAATGCTCAAAGTCAAAATTCACCTCCTTCTCCAAAATATTGCACATAGGTCATGAAATATTGGAAAAATCCTTGATGAATCACCGGTAAAAACCTACATGGCAAAGAAAATTATGCACCCCTTTTACAAAAATAGGAGGGGGTAATTTCTCAATGAATTCTACTTTGGCCTTATCCATTTCCAAACCAGATTTATACACCTTGTGTCCAAATACTATCCCCTCTTTAACCAAAATATTACACTTCTCCCTATTTAATATTAAGTTGGTGTTTTCACATCTAACAAACACCTTATCAAAATTCCGGAGAAATACCTCAAAGGACTTCCAAAAGACTAAAAACTCATCCATGAATACCTCCACAAGATCTTCAACCATGTTATGAAATATGGCCATCATACACCTTTAAAAAGTCGTCGATGCATTGAAAAGTCCAAACGGCATGCGTTTGAAAGCATATGTGCCATATGAACGGGTAAATGTGGTCTTTTCCTGATCTTCGTGTACAATCAAGATCTAATTGTACCCAGAATACCCATCTAAAAAGCAATGGTACTCCTGCCTTGCTAGTCGGTCAAGCATCTGATCAATGAACGGAACAGGGTAATTATCTTTCTGGGTAGCATCATTTAGTTTTCGGTAATCGATACAAATACGCCACCCGATCACTGTTCTAGTAGGAATCAATTCATTCTTTTCATTCCTTACCACAATCATACCTCCCTTCTTGGGAACACACTGTACCAGACTTATCCACTTTCTATCAGAGATTTGGTATACAATCCCAGCATCTAACCACTTTATAACTTCCTTCCTTACCACTTCTTTCATCACGGGATTAAGACGTCGTTGTTGTGTGCTTTGGGTTTGTGATTCTCTTCCATGTAAATTTTGTGCATACACAACGCCAGACTAATCCCATTAATATCAGCCATCTGCTAACCAATTGCTTTCTTCCTTCACTTCAATATCCTCAATGCAACCTTAACCTGTAAATCAGACAAATATGCAGAAAGTATAATAGTCAAGGTTTCATTAGTACCCAAATACGGATACCTTAGGTGAGCCGGTATAATCTTTATTTCCAACTTATGGGCTTCTACTATCTATAGTTTTGGTGGAGTTCCCAACTAGCGATCTAATGACTCCACTTGGGTCCTATGAGTGTTTACTAAAGGTAGATTTAAGCATAATTCAATCCCTTGAGCTTTAGTATCTCCCTCTAACTCATGACCCCCTATCACTTTCTCTAATGGATCTTCAGGCATAAGAATGTGTGATTTTACTATGTGATCAACCGCAGTAATAGACGAAAAATCTTCATAAATAGAAGGCAATTTTAAAATGCGATAGACATCAAATACTTCCACCTTGTCGTGTGCCCTCATGGTTATTTGACCCTGCTACATCAATAAATGCCCTATCCGTGGCCAAGAAAGGTCATCCCAAGATGAATTGGACTTCAGAATCGGGTTCAGTCTAAACCCACAAAATCTATAGAAAAAAATCAATGAACGTACTTGCACTAGCACATATTTTACCACCCCCTCTGGCCTAGCAATAGATCTATCTGCGAGTTGGAGAATAACATTGGTTATTTTTGGACTCCCCAACCCAAGCTTTTGATACAAAGATAAGGGCATCAGATTTATACTTGCCCCCAAATCACATAACTTTCGGGCATAAACACTTTGCCCAATAGTAATTTGCACAGTATAACTTTTTGGTGAGTATCACATAGTCCGGTGAAACTCCCATTGTGATGTTGGTATCAGTAATCTCTATGAAGGTCCTAAGATGAAGTTGGGGATATTCATGGGGGAGACCAGTAAATTGCCCATTGGTATGGAAACCATGTTCCTCTTTAATTCAAAACCTACCCCTCGATGGAGTTTTCCTAATACTAGATGCCAAATTGGCGGAGAGTAGAACTGCCACATCTCGCACTGGTCTTGCTGGAATGATAGGGACATGAGGGGATCCTTCTGGCTTGTCAATATTTTATGGATTATTCGGAACCCTTTGGTTATTCACATCTTATGGATTGCCTTGATGATCATTACAATGATTTCCAGGAGGTCCTAACCCTAATTTCCCTCGCCCTTGATTCATTTTTCTCCGCTGATGTAAAACTCTTTCAGGTTCGTTGTAAGGATCAACCAGATCTCCTTTTCGAGCCAGACCCGAAAACTAAATGCCTGCAATAAACAATCTAAGATCAAGTAATTAATTCCTGAAAATTCTAATTTTAGACTAAAGAAGATTGAGTACAAATCAATTTCTAAGTCCCCGACAGTGGCGCCAAAAACATGTTGCTCCCCAGTATACACGCAAGTGTACGTGGTCGCGCAAGTGATATAATTTCTTTTAGAAACAAGTTATAGTTCCCAAGGGACTTATGATCTATCACACCCGGGTCCTAGACCCTAGATGAGACCGGCGTCGTTAACTTCTCAGAGGTCGCAGACAAGCCTCTTCTTAACTTTCATCGCAATCATACAGTTAAATTTAGCGGAAAATTTAAAACTTCTTAAATTTACGGAAGTGTACTTAGACTTCATATAATTCTTGCATAAGAGTGATATACTAACAGCTCAAAATAAACAACCATATATTAACAGATTGCACAATTGAAATAAAGAATTCATAATATCATTAATAGTTGCCAAACCGTCCTTAATACAAAAGCTTGAACAAATGTTTGAAAGGAGACGCTAGGGACAACATCCAGTAGCTATGTCTAATCTACTAAATCTATAAAATAAAGCGTTGGCATCCTCGAACTCAAGAGCACCTACCAAAGTCTGGAGGTACTAGTCCAAACAGCTTCAACTGATCTTCAATCTTCTTCAAGGACATGCACCTATAGAAATAGTAATTGTATATGGGTTAGTACACACTTGTACTAAGTATGGGTGTATGCACATAAACACATAAGGACTATGCATGATCAAGGAAAGCTCTTCCTATAGCAACATGCCATTTTTGGAAAGTGAAGCCACTTCACTTTCCTAATTCGTTATTTATGAATCATGCTATGAATATAACATAATTTCATACATTTGAAGCACACAACTCATTTTATATATGAACATAAAACCGTGGAATCATGAACATAATTTTAGAACAACTCAAGAAAAATTTAATATTTTTGCTCCCCTTAGGCCGAGAGCTCCCTCTCCCAGACTTAGTTTATTTTTCAGTCTTTTCTTGTTTTGTTGTGTAGTTCAGTGATCTCTTTTCATCCTATGTTTTACTTACGAGTACAATGATTCATTGTTGTCCCATTGTTACAATGAATCAAGTAAGTATTCCAAAAGACTAAGGAAATGATTTGACTACCCTACTCACAAGTTGTTCTTTCCATTATATTTAAATTGGGCATGAAGTCTTTATAAGCCAATCTTCCTTGGCTATGCCCATTCTTCGATCATTTGCATAATATAAAGATGCTGGGGCATATATTCATACTCCAATTGATGAGTCATTATGTTTTGCTCCCTTTATTGTCATAAGACAATAACAGTTAAAACTTCATTCTTATCAAACACTGATGATTTGATATACTTATGCTTCTGCTAACTTAGTTCACTTTGAACTTACATTTCTTCTTCTTTGATCTCATGTTCACTTTGAACATTCTAGGTTGACATAGGATATTCTTTAAGACTTCCATTGGGATCTTTCTGTGCAATGACTAAGAATGACTTACATCATTACATAGTCTAACCTCACCCTTTGGTCATCCTATCCGAACACCCCTCATCTTCCTTGTTCTTTCTTTCTTTCTTTCTTACTTTCTTAAAAGGAATCTTTAGCATTTAACCGAGATAGATCATGTGAGCTAACATGAAATCCATTGTATTCCCCACACTGAAAAGAGGTGGTTCATCGGCCAAAGTGAAACTGAATACTTCCTAGCTTTCTTAGGTGGATCCACTAGCTAGTAACCTATGCTGGCGACATAGTTCAAAGACTAGGAGAATTTGGAGACCCTTTATCCACCTTGGTGGTAGTCTCATATCATGAGTCTTACATGTGTTTGCACAAGATCATTACTAGTCTATCGGTGCTTTGCTCAATTTAATATACTTTACAACTTTTAGAGTTGACTCATACACTATGGAAGCTTTCTTCTAGTATGAGGTATGCTTAGCTCAATGGATGACTTGTCATCCCTTTCTATACTTGATGAACGTGAACTTAAATCTTACATTATCATCATGGTGTGAATGAGACTTGTCTCACGATTTCTAACACCCTCTTATGTGAGCATCTTTAACATAATTGTTTAGGTGAAAGTGAGACTTGTCTCACTTCCTTTAACACCCCATTCTAGGTCAATTTCATAACTCATAAGCTTTTGTTATTTCATTACTCACCTTATCTTGTTCAATGTTATTTGGTATTCTTGTACCATTCTTTATGAAAGTTATAAGGACTTATTCAATGTGCTACTATGTTCACAAGTTCATTTAGAGAGGGTATGTTGGGACTTGTCCCAACCATTGATATACCCTAGGTTATGCGTTCATTGAGTTACATCTTGTCAAGTCAATCTTTAACATGTATTTGGCCTTACAAGAAACATCATAATATACATTGGCTATATAAGATTGGTATGACTTAGTCATTGGCCAATTCTATTACATATTTTGGAAATAATATTGCTGGCCAATTTATTGGCATAAACCCAACTTTCACTAAACACTTGTCATGATATTATCACTAGCCAAGTCAATTAACTTCATGTATATACTATAGTAATCCCATCATTTTAACCAAGCCAACTTTTAACATTTGATTAGCTTATAAGAACAATTCAGTGCTTAGTTTGGCCAAGCTATAAAGTTGACTTGGCATTGAAGATTCATTAACTAGCTTTGATTCTCATTCTTATTTCTTCTTGGAAACATTGCATTCCAAACACTTACAAACATATCTACTGTAAGCACACAAAGTAATCGAAACCTTCATTCCTTTCAACAGTAAACTAAATTTCATAAATGACTTATAACAATTTCATCTTCTCGAACACAATTAGGCATTACAACATTTCTTATCTCATGGAAATGATACTCTAATCATACGGATCTAACCTATAGGTCTCATTCAGAATTATCAAATCACAGAAACCTACACATAATGATAAGTAGCACCACATACCAACAACATGCTCGAGATTTGCATTATACATACTACTAGAATCGTAAATAGGGAGAACTAGGGAGATGAACATTCGACAATTTCAATGGGAACAACCCTAGTTTTGGTTTTCTTCAATTCAAAATGTTTGAAAAGCCTCCTGGGGAAAGGAATCCAAGAGAGAAAACCCATACATTACTGTAGAATTGAATCTACGAAGATCACCCTGTTCTTTGCACGAAAATCTTGAAGAATTGCCTTGAAATCGCCTAAGGAAAACCGAGAGTATTTTTCTATTTTTCTTACGTTTGCTCACTATTTTTCAGTCGTGAGTTTCTACTGGATAACCGTGAGTGTAAGTCTTAGGAACTGAATATTGACTAATTCAACTTAGACTAATTAACTTAATTAAATAAATCAATTAGCTAATTACCAAAACGCTCCTCCTAAATTGACTAAAAATAGGAAAGCATTTGACTTAGCCAAATTCTGAAAATTTGCTAAGTGTCTCGGGTTTGACCATGAATTTAAATTAATTAATTAAGTTGATAATTTAATTAATTAAGTGACCTAGGGTAATTACTAAAGTACCCCTAAGTCAATAAGACCATAACCAACCCCTTTGGACCATCCTAGGTTAGGTACTAGGATGTTTCTTTAGTTATCTACTCGGCTAGTGTCACCCGGTTAGGTCTTAGGATTTCGGGCACACTAGTTAGTTCATTTTAGTTAGTCCTAGGTTAGTTAGCTAGTTAGGTAAGTTAGTTAGAGCCTAGGATTGTTTAGAAAGCTCGGCCCCATATGGCTTGAGCTGATGCATGTCGGCCCCCTAACCGCCCTAACCGAATCGGTTGGGCTTGGTCGCTTGGTCTCTCGGCCGGTAGCACATGTTCTTGCACATGTGTTGCCGTGCACTTTCCTAACTGTACACTCTATAGTTGCACTTGGAAAGTTCACTTCTTGTCCCAAGGATCCTCACTATGTCCTTGGGCACTGCTTAATCTATATGATCATTGTAAATGATCATGTGCTATGGTACCTAGGCTTGATACTTGGATGCCTCATGCCTAATGTGTGTAAGTGAATAAATTAAGAATTTTAGCTTAGGTTCTTCATTGTAGGTACAATTCCAAAACAAGCTTGGATTGGACCCTTTGAACATCAAAGTGTATTTTAAGTTACTTGTTAATACATAGAAATTGTTAACACCCTTAAGCCAATATTCTCTAACATGCCTAATATTACTCAATATTGGGCATTGGGATGCCTATGTACCCCAATACATATTCTTAAAACCTAATAGACTCTTCACTAGACAACTACATTTTCTTGAATGTTACATGATCAACTTATATTCACACTTAATTCCACAATTAAAGAGAAAAGTAACTACTTCAAGAGATAACGATTTATGTTTAACTACGACTAGTATGCACTAATTTAAAGCAACAAGGATAAACGACTTTGATATAATGTTTCAAGCAAGATAGAAAACAATTCCAAGGTTACAACATATAATGAATGTCATGTATCATATTATCGGCTTTGAACTGACTTCAGTTATCAAATTACTGGATTGTTGGGTTGATAATATGATCTAGGTTACACACCTCTCGTCACCTACCCCATGTCACTACCGGAGTCTAGACCCCAGATGAGACCGACGTCGTTGACCTTTCAGAGGTCGCAGACAAGCCTACAAACGTCATCGTTACTTCATCTAGGTTAATTTTAGCGGAAAATTTGAAATTTTTATCACTTAACATTCAAATAAGACATTCTACTTAAACTCATAAACGTTCACAATCAACCATCTAATATTAAGATCATCAAATAAAAGAAATAGTTCCATACTGCATTAAGTGTATACTTGCCAAAATGGCACCAATACAATCTCTGAGATAAGATGAGAAAGAAACGCTAGTGGAACATACTCCACTAACTCAAACCTATATCTAAACTAGAATATAATGGGCAAGCGTCCTCGAAAGCATGAGGGCCTACCAAATTCGGATGAATGATCCACGTCCGGATAGCTTCAACGTCGTACTGTAAGCTCTAACGTCCACCTGTGCCTGCACCTAAAAGTAGATATTGTATGGGATTAGTACACACTTGTACTAAGTATGGGTATATGCAAGCACACACCAAGGACATGCATGAGTAAGAATAGCTCTTTCCTAACAACATGATTTATGGAAATTCAAGTAAGTGGACTTGCCAAATTTGGATTAGGAAAGTTAGTGGACTTGCCAAATTTGGATTAGGAAAGTCAGCGGACTTGCCAAATTTTGATTAGGAAAGTCATGCCATGAGAGTGACATGCATCATCATACTTATCATTTTGCAAGCAGCACATAACGTATTGCACATATCATATCACGTACTTCACATCATTTTTTTCATATGCCATGAGACCTTGGAATCATGGACTTGACATTAGGACTTCCGAAAATGAGGGCTCAACATATGGGACCTCAACTAGGGAGCCTTCTTTAGCAAACACATGTTCTGCTTCATTCATTCATACGTACTTCATTTTCATTCATTCATATACTAGTGCAATCACTAGTCATACCTAGGATGTAGTTTAAGACTCTCATCGGGTTTGCTATGCAATGACCAAGAATAACCTAGTGTCATTACTTGAGTCTAGCTCACCTCTTGATTATCCTATCCTAACACCTTTGGTATCGTTCATTTCATTATGTGCATTCGTTGAGGCTGAGCTCATTCCTTCTTTGGGAACTTTAACCTTAACCGACATAGATCATGTGAGCAACATGAAATCCAGTGTGTAATCCCCACACCGAAAAGAGGTGGAATCACCAGCCAAAGTGAACCAAAACATGCTAGCGTATATAGGGAATTGAACCCTGCTAGATCCCTATATTGGCAGTATAGGTTCAAAGACTAGGAGATATAAGGAGACCCATACCCGGCATGCCAGACATTCTCATCTCATGAGAGTTACGTGAACCTCCGCCCTTCCCGAAGGAAGACATCACCGCTCATAGCTAGCCTATCGGTGCTCAGTATAAAGTTCCATTACATTCAACTCATACATCATGGAAGCTGGCTTCCAGCATGAGGACATCATAGCTCATTAGATGATTTCTCATCTCATCATTAGTATTAAGTATGCATTAACATCAATACTTTAATTAGAGTGTTCATAGAGACTGGTCTCTTCATTAGCTTTACACTTTCATAGGTGAGTACATTTTAGTATCATTTACTTAGGCTCATTTGAGATTGCTCTCATCTTTCACATTAGCCTCTTATCATATTGTCACCTCATTCATTAACTTTAACACATTTGCTTTTCATAATTACTCACCCTTTCACGTGAATGTTCATTTCATCATATGTCAATGCACTTGGATATTTAGTGTGTTTCACACTCTTACTTAACCCTTCTAGGGTTACATCATTTTATCACATACATCTTAGGCTCACCTACTTTTAAACGTATGCTAGACTTATGAGTCCACACATACAAGCCATGAGACTTCATTCATAGTTTGTCTAAGTGATTCATGTTTACCCAAGATTATATGGTACAAGACTTATGCATCTTGTAGATATGCCAAGATATTGATTTCGATCTTTAGAGGTAGCATTCATTAAATATTTACTTACGTATGACTTATGTGTCAATACGGAATTGGGCAAGGGAACCCGATTTCGAATCCCTTGGACAACACTTAATCTTATTTTAAACTTGATAATTGCATTTTTCAGATTTGGGGGACCCTAGTTCGATCCCCATCAACCCCATAATATTTCCTTTCTTTTTCTCCTCTCCTTTTTCGTTTAAGTCAAGGAGGTTGTGGATTCAATCCCCCACAAGCTCATTATTTTCCTTTTAATTTATCTCTTAACTTTCTCACCTATCCAAGAGGTTGTGAGTTGAATCCCCACTCTCCACATTTATTTTCTCCTTTTCTTTTTTTTTCTTCCTAACTCTCTCATCCATTCAATAGGTTGGGGGTTCAGTCCCCACTCTCCACATTTATTTTTCTCCTTTGTTTTTCTCCTAACTCTCTCATCCATTCAAGAGGTTGGGGGTTCAATCTCCACTCTCCACATTTATTTTTCTCCTTTATTTTTCTCCTAACTCTCTCATCCATTCAAGAGGTTTGGGGTTCAATCCCCACTCTCCACATTTATTTTTTTCTTTTATTTTTTTATGAAATTTTTATGTAATTTACATTTAGTGAGGTCTTGGGTTCAATTCCCAATGACCTCACAATTTTTAAATTTTTTTAAAATTTAGTCATTTTGGCCGAGACTACAAATTTCCAGCAAGCTAGAAATTTGGTCTCTTCCAATCCATTTTTCTCTCATTCTTTTGTTGATTTTTTTGTATCATTTTGAGTGACATTCAGTCAGCCACCTTAAACTTTTATGAACATCACAATTTTAGTATTTTTACACACGCAAAACACAATATTTAACATACAAATTTCAGGCAACAAACATAGTCAAATTTTTAGCACACACATGCTCAAAACAGTCAACTTAATACATTTTTCCGGAATATATTTTTCATCCTTTACATGATTTTCTGCCACACATTCAACACATAATCACAACCAGACCTAGCATTTATCTACCAGAAGACATACCAACGCATGCTTTGAATCGTTCAGAGGATCTAATGACAGTGGCATGCAACGGGGACAACCTTAGTCTTTCAATTGTGATTTAAACTGAACCTTAAGGGTCTATTGGGAAAGGGACCAACAGATAAGAAAACCCATACCTTAATGTCGTTCAAAACTTGTTTAAATGTTGCCAATTTACCAAGAAACCAAGCCTCACCACCGAAACTTCAAGCACAATCCCGTCAAGAACTTGTTGTTGATTTTCGTTTTTAGCTTAGTTTTTCGTTTGAGTTTTTGTGTGTAAGTTCTTCAAGAGTGAAGAACTATTATTTTCAGTTATTTTAAAGATAAAAAACGTGAGAATGAGAGTGAGAGACGTGAGAATGAGAGGATTATGATTATGATTAGGATTAGGAGATTTAGGTGGAGACTAAGTCAAACTAGGACTCCTCATTATTTATTAAGTTTATTATTATTAATTTTTTATTAAAAATCTGATTTTTTCCTTACTTAAATCATCTTTTTAAATATTAATTAATTCAATTAATTCACTTAATAAAATTAAATCAATTTAATCCTTGCTTCCACCAAGGCTCAAACCCGGGTGAAGCTAGATTTTGCTTAAAGGGTCAAATTCGGCAACCTCTACCCGAATTGCCCCTCCACCATATTAATTAATTAATTAAATATTTAGGGTAATTACAATACTACCCTTAGCCTAGAAAAGACCATTTTACCCCTAGACCGTCCAAACATAAGATTACCCCTTTTTAAGTCTGGTTAAGACTCATCCGGGTAAATCTTTATATTCGGGTGCACTACATGGCTGGACCCAACCTTTCATAGCTCAACTAACTCACCACGTTAGTTAGATTGGTTGTTGCAGAGGTTCAGAGGTCTGGTTCTACGCGCATCAATTTGTGTGAACTCGATCTAATCTAGGCATTCTAGATACGTTAGACATTACTTAGCATAGTTATTTTTAGGGTTGTTACATTATCCCCCCCTTAGGAACATTCGTCCCCGAATGACACTACACATCATTTTAAAATAAAGAGGGTGATTTTCGAAGATATCTTAACATACTTGAGACTTTACGCTTTGTGAATTTCTGTTTCACACTTACTCTGATAATGCATATTACTCAAGCTTATCTGAAGCTTCATATTTGTGATTGAGGAACTTCCTTCTCAATCGCACTTAACTTGATGCACCTCACAACTCATGCAACACAAAAATCATGTCCACGCTATACAAAAATAGCAACATGACATGCAAACATGAATTCATTTTAACTCACATAGTGCAATTATTACTCATACGATTATGGACTTACAACACTAAGTCGACTATTGCACTAAAACTTAGAGTTTCTTAAACAAAACCAGCCTTAGGAGGAGTATATCTAACCCCTTAGATAACATCTTGTTGGCCTTAAGATTTGAAATTATATGGCTTTGTTGGATTAATCCACGCCCTACCCATTTATACCCTATCTCATTTGGCAAGTGAAACCTCACTACCCTGGTTTGATAGTCTATGGTAGCATAACACTTATGGAGAAAATCCATACTAAGATATTCAATGCTTTTTATTGGTAAATATCTGATTCACATATTTGTAGGTTGGTGCACATCCTTGAAACCTACTAGCAGCTTCGCATTAATAGACTAAGGAACTCCTTCCTAAACTAGTCTCATCAAAGCATACAACATAAATAAACACATAAGTCACCTAGGTCAGCAACCAACATGATGACTCCAATATATTAACTTCATACTAGTGCATAAAACCGTACACATGAAAAACTAATTTAGGCTACGCACCCGAGACATCACCAGAGGTGTCTTCCCTTACACCCCTAGACTTGAGTGCGAAGAATCGTTGCCTCCTTAGAGCCTCTTCACTTGGACCATTCGGCTGAACTTTCTCCTTCCCTTTTTCTCGACCTCTCATATACGGACAATCCTTCATCATGTGACCCGGTTTTCCACAACTGTAACAAGCGTTAGAGCCCCTCCTACACTCTCCTCCATGAAGTTTGCCACACTTCCTACAAGGTGGCCTCTCCTGAGGTGTATCTACTTCACTGTTTCTCTTAACTCTGGGCTCGGAATCCCTTTCATAGCGACCCTTGGATAAACTTGACTCCCATTGGTGGGAGAGTCCCTTCTTAAACCTGGGCTTACCCCTGATTTTAGTACTACTCTTCCTTGAAAAATTCTTCTCAGCTTGCCTTGACCTGTTCCTGCCCTAGTATGCTTCCTCTTCCTGCATTCCTCCACTTGTTGGACATGGACCATAAGCTTGGAAAGGCCCATGCTGGCATGCAGCATAGCTTTCCTACACCCCTCCTCGAGATTCTCAGCAATCTTAGATCCAGTGTAAATGGGAGGATTCATCCTCGTGAAGTCCCTTAACCTGCTAGCCATGGTGCTGGCATGTGGGTTCTTCCTGGGAACACCTTGTTGCTCCGCCTTCGTTTCTCCTAGTATTCATCTTTCTGAATCTCAAGAGTTGATGTTAGATATGCTTTTAACACCAAGAAACAGACATTAGAGAAGGCACGGTAAGATCAGAAGAAGGGAATTTTCCTACGCATCATGCAGTCTCTAATTCAGGATAGTGGTGCACTTTACTACCATGACTTAGAAACTACTCAATGTGGTTGATGTGAACTTATTATCCTCGGAATTTAACCTAGTGCGCTGATACCAACTTTGTCACGATCGGAGTCTAGACCCCAGATGAGACCGACGTCGTTGACCTCTCAGAGGTCACAGACAAGCCTACATACGTCATCTTTACTTCATCTAGGTTAATTTTAGCGGAAAATTTGAACTTTTTGTCACTTAACATTCAAATAAGACATTCTACTTAAACTCAAAAACGTTCACAATCAACCATCTAATATTAAGATCATCAAATAAAAGAAATAGTTCCATACTACATTAAGTGTATACTTGCCAAAATGGCACCAATACAATGTCTGAAATAAGATGAGAAAGAAACGCTAGTGGAACATACTCCACTAACTCAAACCTATATCTAAGCTAGAATATAATGGGCAAGCGTCCTCGAAAGCATGAGGGCCTACCAAATCCGGATGAATGCTCCACGTCCGGATAGCTGCAACGTCATACTGTAAGCTGTAACGTCCACCTGTGCCTGCACCTAAAAGTATATATTGGTTTGGATGTTGATAAATGGACTCATTAATGCGAACTTGTTAGACCTCTCTACTCTTGACAAAATTGGGCACGCCACACCTCTACATGAGTTGGTAGCATTAACAAAATTTGTTTGACTGGGTTAAGGTTCGAGAGGCCTCGCAAGTTGTGGGAAAAACTAGTGTAGTTCGAAAGGTGCCACACCAGTCCACAACTTTATAGAGAGGGATCTTCGGTTCTGATTAAGCGTGCCTATTGGGTTAAATTTAACAAACAATCACTTTAAATGTAACAACCCTAAAAATGACTATGCTAAGTAATGTCTAACGTATCTAGAATGCCTAGATTAGATCGGGTTCACACGAATTGATGCGCGTAGAACCAAACCTCTGAACCTCTGCAATAACCAAGCCAACTAACTTGGTGAGTTAGTTGAGCTAGGAAAGGTTGGGTCCAGCCTTGTAGGGCACCCGAATATGAAGATTTACCCGGATGAGTCTTAACCAGACTTAAAAAGGGGTAATCTTAAGTTTGGAGGGTCTAGGGGTAAAATGATATTTTCCAGGCTAAGGGTAGTATTGTAATTACCCTAAATAATTAATTAATTAATTAATTAATATGGTGGAGGGGCAATTCGGGTAGAGGTTGCCAAATTTGACCCTTTAAGCAAAATCTAGCTTCAGCCGAGTTCGAGCCTTGGTGGAAGCAAGGATTAAATTGATTTAATTTTATTAAGTGAATTAGTTGAATTAATTAATATTTAAAAAGTTGATTTAAGTATCGTTACTTTATCTAGGTTAATTTTAGCGGAAGATTTGAACTTTTTGTTTTCTTATTTCATGTGAAACATATTATACTTAACATCATAGGCATTCACAAATCAACCATCTAATATAGAAATAATCAAATGAAAGAAGCAGTTCATAATTGCATTAAACGTATTCTTGCCAAAATGGCACCAATACAAAGTCTGAAATGAAATGGGAAATGAAACACTAGTGGAATATGCTCCACTAGCTAAAACCTACATCTAAGCTAGATAATAACAGTAGACATCCTCGAAAGCATGAGGGCCTACCAAATCCGGATGAAAGCTCCACGTCTGGATAGCTGCAACGTCGTACTGTAAGCTCTAACGTCCACCTGTGCCTGCACCTAAAAATAGATATTTGTATGGGATTAGTACACACTTGTACTAAGTATGGGTATATGCAAGCATACACCAAGGACATGAATGAGTAACAATAGCTCTTTCCTAACAACATGATTTATGGAAAGTCAAGTCAGTGGACTTGCCAAATTTCGATTAGGAAAGTCAGTGGACTTACCAAATTTGGATTAGGAAAGTCAGTGGACTTGCCAAATTTGGATTAGGAAAGTCATGCCATGAGAGTAACATGCATCATCATACTTATCATTTTGCAAGCAGCACATAACATATTGCACATATCATATCACGTAGTTCATATCATTCTTTCATATGCCATGAGACCTTGGAATCATGGACTTGATATTAGGACTTCCCAAACTGAGGGCTCAACATATGGGACCTTTACTAGGGAGCCTTCTTTAGCAAACACAGAGTCTGCTTCATTCATTCATACGTACTTGATTTTCATTCATTCAGATACTAGTGCAATCACTAGTCATACCTAGGATGTAGTTTAAGACTCTCATTGGGTTTGCTGTGCAATGACCAAGAATAATCTAGTGTCATTACTTAAGTCTAGCATACCTCTTGATTATCCTATCCTAACACCTTTGGTATCGTTCATTTCATTATGTGCATCATTTGAGGCTGGCCTCATTCTTTCTTTGGGAACTTTAACCTTAACCGACATAGATCATGTGAGCATCATGAAATCCAATGTGTAATCCCCACACCGAAAAGAGGTGGAATCACCAGCCAAAGTGAACCAAAACATGCTAGCGTATATAGGGAATCGAACCCTGCTAGATCCCTATATTGGCAGTATAGGCTCAAAGACTAGGAGATATAAGGAGACCTATACCCGGCATGCCGGACAGTCTCATCTCATGAGAGTTACGTGAACCTCCGCCCTTCCCGAAGGAAGGCATCACCCCTCATAGCTAGCCTATCGGTGCTCAGTGTAAAGTTCCATTACATTCAACTTATACATCATGGAAGTTGGCTTCTAGCATGAGGACATCATAGCTCATTAGATGATTTCTCATCTCATAATTAGTATTAAGTATGCATTAACTTCAATACTTTCATTAGAGTGTTCATAGAGACTGGTCTCTTCATTAGCTTTACACTCTCATAGGTGAGTACGTTTTGGTAACATTTACTTAGGCTCATTTGAGATTGCTCTCATCTTTCACATTAGCCTCTTATAATATTGTCACCTCATTCATTAACTTTAACACATTTGCTTTTCATAATTACTCGCCCCTTCACGTGAATGTTCATTTCATTATATGTCAATGCACTTGGACATTTAGTGTGTTTCACACTCTTACTTAACCCTTCTAGGGTTACATCATTTTATCACATACATCTTAGGCTCACCTACTTTTAAGCGTATGCTAGACTTATGAGTCCACACATACAAGCCATGAGACTTCATTCATAGTTTGTCTAAGTGATTCATGTTTACCCAAGATTATGTGGTACAAGACTTATGCATCTTGTAGATATGCCAAGATATTGATTTCGATCTTTAGAGGTGGCATTCATTAAATATTTACTTACGTATGACTTATGTGTCAATACGAAATTGGGCAAGGGAATCCGATTTCGAATCCCTTGGACAACACTTAATCTTATTTTAAACTTGATAATTGCATTTTTCAAATTTTGGGGACCCTAGTTCGATCCCCATCAACCCCATAATATTTCCTTTCTTTTTCTCCTCTCCTTTTTCGTTTAAGTCAAGGAGGTTGTGGGTTCAATCCCCCACAAGCTCATTATTTTTCTTTTAATTTATCTCTTAACTTTCTCACCTATCCAAGATGTTGTGGGTTCAATTCCCACTCTCCACATTTATTTTCTCCTTTATTTTTTCCCCTAACTCTCTCATCCATTCAAGAGGTTGGGGGTTCAATCCCCACTCTCCACATTTATTTTTCTCCTTTGTTTTTCTCCTAACTCTCTCATCCATTCAGGAGGTTGGGGGTTCAATCCCCACTGTTCACATTTATTTTTCTCCTCTATTTTTCTCCTAACTCTCTCATCCATTTAAGAGGTTGGGGGTTCAATCCCCACTCTCCACATTTATTTTTTTTCCCTTATTTTTTTATGAAATTTACATTTGGTGAGGTCTTGGGTTCAATTCCCAATGACCTCACAAGTTTTAAAATTTTTTAAAATTTAGTCATTTTGGCCGAGACCACAAATTTCCAGCAAGCTGGAAATTTGGTTCTTCCAATCCATTTTTCTCTCATTCTTTTGTTGATTTTTTTGTAGCATTTTGAGTGACATTCAGTCAGCCACCTTAACCTTTTATGAACATCACATTTTTAGCATTTTTACACACGCAAAACACAATATTTAACATACAAATTTCAGGCAGCAAACATAGTCAAATTTTCAGCACACACATGCTCAAAACAGTCAACTTAATACATTTTTCCGGAATATATTTTTCATCCTTTACATGATTTCCTACCACACATTCAACACATAATCACAACCAGACCTAACATTTATCTACCAGAAGACATACCAACGCATGCTTTCAATCGTTCAGAGGATCTAATGACAGGGGCATTCAATGGGGACAACCTTGGTCTTTCAATCGTGATTTAAACTGAACCTTAAGGGTCTCTTGGGAAAGGGACCAAGAGATAAGAAAACCCATACCTTAATGTCATTCAAAACTTGTTTAAATGCTGCCCATTTACCAAGAAACCAAGCCTCACCACCGAAACTTCAAGCACAATCCCGTCAAGAACTTGTTGTTGATTTTTGTTTTTAGCTTAGTTTTTCATTTGAGTTTTTGTGTGTAAGTTCTTCAAGAGTGAAGAACTATTACTTTCAGTTATTGTAATGATAAAAACGTGAGAATGAGAGGATTATTATTATGATTATGATTAGGAGAGTTAGGTGGAGACTAAGTCAAACTAGGACTCCTCATTATTTATTAATTTTATTATTATTTTTTTTTTATTAAAAATCTGATTTTTTCCTTACTTAAATCAGCTTTTTAAATATTAATTAATTCAATTAATTCACTTAGTAAAATTAAATCAATTTAATCCTTGCTTCCACCAAGGCTCGAACCCGGGTGAAGCTAGATTTTGCTTAAAGGGTCAAATTCGGCAACCTCTAACCAAATTGCCCGTCCACCATATTAATTAATTAATTAATTAAATATTTAGTGTAATGACAATACTAGCCTTAGCCTGAAAAAGACTATTTTATCCCTAGACCCTCCAAACTTAAGATTACCCCTTTTTAAGTCTGGTTAAGACTCATCCGGATAAATCTTCATATTCGGGTGCCCTACATGGCTGGACCCAACCTTTCCTAGCTCAACTAACTCACCAAGTTAGTTGTCTTGGTTTTCCATAGGTTCAGAGGTCTGGTTCTATGCGCATCAATTCGTGTGAATCCAATCTAATCTAGGCATTCTAGATACGTTAGACATTACTTAGCATAGTCATTTTTAGGGTTGTTACACCCCAGCTAGCCATCTAACTACATGCTTGAGCGGTGATAAATAAACTAACTAGCGAGCATTTATATTTTATCCTACTTTATAACCAAGCAAGGTGTTCATCTTCCGGACATCACTCCTGAACACTAATGTTCTCAATTTAATGGGCAGACAGAGCTCTCTATATTCTCTTGTCTATCTGATCTCTCCTATGGTCAATTCAGGATTAGACACTAGGTTTATTTTATGGTGCGCAAGCATAAAATAGTAAAACAAGAATATAAAAGTAATTTGAATTGACAACTAGATATAAATTCATGAAACCTCAAAAATTCAACAATCGATTCACATCTCCAGCCCCAGAACTAGGGGTGTTTAGCTACTCATTCTCTTAGTAATCAACAAAAAACTAATTGTTCATAAACAAATCCGAAAAATAGAAGAGTTAAGAGGATTACATTCTTGAATCTTGCCCTTCACACTAAACAAAAGTTGAACTCTAATAATGGCAGCCCTAGGTTCTATTTATAATAGTAGATAAAATTAAGAACAAATCCTACTCAATTAGAACTCTCAGTTAATGTTTAAAACTTGGAAAAGTTGGAATTGGGTTGGGGCGGCGCGCCTCTTCCACGTCTAACCTATCTGGTACTCAGGTATTGCATGGCACGGCGCGCCATCATCATGCCTAGGAACATCCAGCCTAGGCGCCGTGCGCCTGCCAGTGCGCCTCAACAATGGCTCTGCGTGTAAGTCCTTGGTGCGGCGCACCTAGCAGAGTACCTCAACAATGGATCTGCGTGTAAGGCCTTGGCGCGGTGCGCCTGCTAGTGCACCTGGCCTAGGTGCGTCTATACTTAGCCATTTGCACGTCTGTCTTTGTTCCTTCTTTCTTCGTTCCAACTCCACTTTCTCCGAGAGTTCCTGAAATCACTAATCATATGTGTAAGTGCATAAACATAGCAAACAACCACAAAATCAAACTAATAAACTAAAGATTTCTCTTTAACACAACCAAAACATGGGCAAATATTGACTACATAGGCATATAAATATGCCTAATATCAACCAACTTTTGTAACTTCAAAGATCATATAGAAGCTAATTAGTGTTTTCTCATATTCTGGTTGGCCCAAATATATACCCTTGATTCCATCTGCAAATCTCACAAATGCCTTTCATGCTTTTCTAGTTTCATATCTTTACACGTAATTTTAACGAGCATCTTGCAGCACTTCCTAAAAGAAACATTATTGGCATTGGAAACCTTATGAGTTGATATTTTAGCTTAGGACTAAAAATTCTATTAGTCATTTAAGTTATCTTTCACCCCTGCCACTAATGGAGAATGTTGTTTTATAGAGGATTCTGTTCTCATACTTAGAGGATATTCAGATGAGGTTCATGAAGAACTATGGAAGGTGGCTTCTTATGCTCCTGCCTACTCCATGAGGGATGAATTCTCAAGGGAGTTGCATCGACAAATGGAGTTCTTTTCTAGTAATCCAAGTTCAGATACATTAAATCGGCATGAACACTTGGTTACCTTCCTCCGTTTTGATAGTTGCATAAAGATGGATTTGAAGTAGAGGTTCAGAAATTGGGGAAGATTCGATGGAAGAACATTGTTAAGCAGAGGTCTATGTTCATCAATTTCTTTGTCGAAAATCAAATTTTGAATTGAGATTTGTGCTATCCTTATTCCCCCCCAATTCTTTCTATATAAATAAACCCCTTTTCATTCGGGGGAGGGGGCGGCCTCGAGGCGCGGGAAGCGGGCTATGGGTGGTCGTCCTCATTGTTAGGGAAGGGGGGCTTAGGGCGTTCGACGTCTACAATCAGGGGGGGGGGGTATCCTCAAGACTCAGAAAGGCAGATTAGGGGGCGGGCATCCTCGAGGCGTGGGAAGGGGGCTCGGGGGCAGTAGTAGTAGCATTAGCATGAGTTGTAGGATGTAGTATAGGACAGTAGCAATAGCATTAGCAGGAGCTTTAAGAGGTAGCAAGGCATACTAGTAGTAGCAGCTAGGGTTGTTCATGGTTTTAGTTAAACAACCAAACCAAATTGCAATTCAAACCAAGCTGATTAAAAAAATGATATTTGGTTGGGTTTCGTTAAGTTGGTTTTTGAATTTTGAAAACCAATACTATTTGGTTTAGTTTTGGTTTTACAAAAAAATATTCGCAAAAATAACCATTGGATATGGTTGTGAATTTTTTTTCATTAAAAGGTAACTCAATATTGAACAATGCAAAAATGGAGTAACAAAAAAAAGAATGATAAGAGCGATCTATGTCCCAAAAGTATCACAGCAATCTATGTGCCCCAAAAGTCAAGGACCTTAAAAACCCAATTAGTTGTCTTTGATGGGATTTTGCATTCCCACTTCCCATTTGATAGTACTCAGTTGATCTACGTGAAAAAAGTGTTGAAATGGTTCTGGGTGATTTCAATCCTAAAGATCAACATGAGTAAATATGAGATCTTTCTCATTTGCAAGGTAGTGAATATTGAGGCCATAACTTATTTGTTAAATTGTGAGGTTGGGGCTCTTTCCATGACTTATGTTGTCTTACATTAGGAGCATGTACAAAGGACCAAGTAACTTGAAATGCGGTGATAGAAAGGGTATAGAGGTGGATTGATAGTTGGCAAATAGGTACTTATTAAAAAGGGGAAATGAAATGTTAATCAAGAGCAAATTAGTATACATAGCTTGGGAAGGGGGCTCGTGGAGCGGGAGGCCTAGAGGCTATGGAAGGGGGCATAGGATGTGCGGCTTGGACGGCCAGGAAGAAGGCTCAGGGTGTGCGGCCTCGACTGTAGGGAAGGCGAGTCAGGGGTAGTTAGCCTCGAGGATTAGGAGGGGGACTCAAGGCAAGAGGTCTCAATGCTCGGGAGGGGAGGATCAAGGTTGGCAGCCTAGAGGCTCAAGGGTCTCAGGGCGTGCAAACTTGAGGCTCGGGAAGGGGGCTCAGGGTGGGCAGCCTCAAAGCTCAGAAAGGGTGCTCAGGGCGGGCACCCTCGAGGCTCGGGAATGGGGCTTAGGGCGGGCGCACTCGAGGCTTAGGAAAGTGGCTCAAGGCGGTTGGCCTCGAGGCTCGTGGGGAGTGTAGGAGGTAGCAATAGCAGTTTTAAGGGATAGTCGTAGTAGAAAGAGCTTTATATGGTAGTAGGGGACTCTAGCAGTAGTAGGAGCTTTAGTTGGCAGCAGGGGAAAGTACAAATTGCAAGAGTTGTAGGAGGTAGCTGGTAGAACTAGACGGGGGCAGTAGCAGGAGTTGTAGGTCATAGCAGGGTACAATAGCAGTTGTTCTAGGAGGTAGCAAGTAGCAGTAGTAGGGGACAGTAGTTGTTGCTGGAGTTGTAGGAAATAAGATATAGTAGGAGCAGGGAAAGTTTATGAGTAGGTGTAGGAGCGGGAGCGGGAGGTTGGAGTAGGATTATTAAGATTTGGATAAGGAAAATAGTAGTGGTAGCAATAGTACAACTATAGGATGCAAAAATAGTAGGGGGCAGTAGCAGTAGCATTAGCATGAGTTGTAGGAGGTAGTATGGGACAGTAGCAGTAGCATTAGCAGGAGCTTTAGTAGGTAGCAAGGCATAGTAGTAATAGTAGCAGCTAGGGTTGTTCGTGGTCACATTTAAACAACCAAACCAAACTACAATTCGAACCAAGCTGATTAAAAAACGATATTTGGTTGGATTTTGTTTTGATTTTTGAATTTTGAAAACCGATACTATTTGGTTTGATTTTGGTTTTATAGAAAATATTCGCAAAAATAACCATTGGATCTGGTTGTGAATTTGTTTTTCATTAAAAGATAATTCAATATTGAACAATGTAAAATGGAGTAACAAAAAAGAATAATAAGAGCGATCTATGTCCAAAAAGTATCGGAGTAATCTATGTGCCCCAAAAGTCAAGACCTTACAAACCCAATTAGTTGTCTTTGATGGGATTTTGCGTTCCCATTTCCCATTTTATAGTACTAAGTTGATCTACGTGAAAAAAGTGTTGACATGGTTTTGGGTGATTTCAAGCCTAAAGATCAACATGAGTAAATATGAGATCTTTCTCATTGGCAAGAAAGTGAATATTGAGGCCATAACTTATCTGTTTAATTGTGAGGTTGGGGCTCTTTCCATGAATTATCTTGGCTTACCTTAGGAGCATATACAAAGAACCAAGAAACTTGAAACTCGGTGATAATAAGGGTATAGAGGTGGCTTGCTAGTTGGAAAATAGGTACTTATCCTAAAGGGGAAATGAAGTGTTAATCAAGAGCACATTAGTATACATATTTTATGTCATTGTTTCATGCTCTGCTTAGTGTTACAGGGAAGTTTGATAAACTTCAAAGGTTTTTCCATGGCATGGTTTTAGAGGGAAGGAAAAATTTCCACCTATTAAATTAGGCGTTTGCACCACTACACAGTGTTGGGACTTGGGGTGGACTTGGGATTATTGATCTATGGGTCATTTTGTTCGCTGTCTAAGTTATCCCAAAATTATTGTCTTGGGATTATAATCATTGGACTAATTTGTCTAACCTCGGAGATGGGATAAAATAATACCAAGTTGGAAACAATTAAGAAACTCATAAATTTAATTTTATCAACGAGTGGAAAGAATGAAGAATCTCGTAAATTTAATTTATTATCATAGTAGTGGAAACAATGAAACTCAGGGAAATGAAGTAATGAGATTTCAAGGACAGCGGAGGGATATCATGACACTCAAATTGTAATAGATGAACACTTCACCATTTTCAGGTGTAATTGAAGGCAGAATTTACTTATTGAAAAGATTAGTCGGATTTGATAAACCTTGCCTAGTGAGAACAAATAGAAACTCCCACGTGGAAATAGTTAGTTTTACGGACCTTAATCACTTTAACAGATCCAAAAGAAAACCCAAATTTTAAAGATCCCCCAAATCCTCATTTGAACCCTTGAGAAGGTTTTTCTTGAAACCCCTATGTTTTAGAGTAGAATCTCATTAAGAACCCATATACGAGTGTAAGAATAGAGAGTAGTCGTGTTAGGGCTTGGAGAAGTGAAGAATGGGATAAAAATGTGAACTAGTGCTACTCTTTGCATCACAACTTCTCTGATAGAGGTGAAACTTTCCATCACCTACTGTACAAAGATGGAAAGAAATTCCATGACCACCTTTCTGCTCTTTGGTTACCCTACTGGTTTGTTGTATATTATCCTAAACTTCTTTGTTTTAATGAATTTTTTTTGATACCTAAGAACTCAGCATTTCAGTTGCCATACTTTCAGACATGGTGCTACATATCCATACCTAGACTTGTTATTTTGTTATACCTTAGATCTGTCATTTGTTACATTATTGACTTAAAGCCTAGTCCTGTTGTAGGATGCTTGTGGAATGCATACTTCAGTTGTATAATATGCATACTTCAGTTGTAGAGTTCGGTTGCTTCTTTTAGTGACCATTATTTTAGAAAGAACTTGATCAGATAATTTTTTGCTCCATTATTTACAACATACCTTGCTTGTTGTCCTTCCGATTCACGAAGGTATATTTTATTATTTTATCAAATTGTCTGATCTAATCAGGAAAGCAAATTCTAATGAAATGAAATGGATTATAATGATAATTCTGAAAGGTTTGATGTTTTTTGCCAATGTCTCTAGAATCTCCTTTCATGGACAATGATGTCAATTTGTCATTGAGTTTGTATCATTTATATCTAAAGTTGGGAATTAGTGAAAGAGCATCTTTTACGAATTCCATCCAGATGCATAGGACTTGTTCAATGTCACATGCGATTTAAAAGTAGTTTGTGAAAAGTTGAGGGATAGAAGTCCACGGCATAAACGCCAGGTTTGCTTCCAATTCTCATAATGAATCTTATGACATACTTTTTATCGTGACTTGATACTTTTGGTAGAGATATTGGATCTTCCACTAGTTGATTTATAGTAAAATTTAAAACCTCATCGTTTTTACCTTGGTGACTAAGGTACATCTTGGGCTACAATTAGGTAGATATTTGTTCATTGCTTGCATTTGGTGATATTTCCTATAGTAACTTCTTGTCCAAGAGATGAGCAAACACTTTATTTCCTTAATGAGAGTGCTTATGTTGATGGTCTGATGTTCTAAGTTTGTCTATCACTTCCTTAATGAGAATGCTTATGAGATATTGGATCATCCCACTCTTTTTTCAAATCTTGATTTAGAAAGTCACACATAAGTTATTGGGCATTTAGGGAAGAAAGGATAAGATGACAGGTTTTGTAATGTGTTGAAAGCTAAGCCTCAAGCTATGATTGACTGATTGTCCTGGAGAAAACGCCACAAATGGTCTCGAACTATTGGAGTATGTTTAAAATAGTTTCTTAACTATACATTTACCAGATTTAGTCCTTTAACTATCCCAAATTTTATAAGATTTGATCCCTTAACTATACACTTATCGGTTTTACTCCTTTAAATATTTAAAAACTTATCATGTTCGATCTCTGTCTATTTTTTAAAACAAATAGCTTATGTTTATATTAACGTAATTCATGCCTCCATGAAAGTAAATCTTAACCTATTTTTTTAGTTCTTTCTCTTTCCCTGCTACTTTTTTTTTAAATTACTCTAATGAAAAGAGTCTTAGCCTCAATGATTCAAAATAAATTTACAGAAAAGTAAGTATATTCCTAATTTTATGAACAATAAAATTAAATATAATTATTGCTAATGACTTGAATATGCTCAAATTTATGATAAAAAGAAAGAGTTATAATCCGTTAGATGAGGCAATAGATTTATTTATATTTAATTAAAACAAATTAATTCAATGAGAATAAAATTAAAAGTTCTCTACTCACATGATTTGATACCAAAATTTGTACCCCAACAACTTTATTAAAGGACAAAATTAGGGATCAAACCTGATAACATTTTGGATAGGTAAAGGACTAAATCCAGTAAATGTATAGTTATTATACCATACCTGACAAGATTTTTGATAATTAAAGGACTAAATTCGATAAGTGTATAGCTAAGGGACTATTTTAGACCTACTCCAATAGTCCAGGGACCATTTATGTCATTTTGTCTCTTGTATGAATAGACAGATTTAGATTTCACCATCAGCAACTTGACACTTGGTTGAAGGTCTCAAAATTTCTAAAGTAGGTGATCTTTGTATCTTTTACCTTAGTTCAATGTTTACAAATTAACATTTTTCAATCATGATTCATTCTGCAATTGTGTTCCTTCAACTAGTGATTTGGATTGTTGATAGGAGCAAGGATAGGATTAACAACAAAATAGAAAGCATATAACGAGAATTTAGAGAAGAACCAACTTTAGTGCATAAAATAGAACATTTATTTAAGATTCTTTAATCTATAAAAATACCCTCAAGTAGAAGAATTCTACTTATGAACACACTTTCACAAGATCTAAGAGTAGAATAATTCAATATCCCATAGAAAACTACACTAGAATCTATAAGCATTAAGTTAATATCAAAACAATAAGCTTAACATGCAATAGATCTAAGAGTATTCATTACTCAATTGATCAAACTGAAACATCCTATACACCATACATACATAATCTATACATAAATCAAAAGCCCATAACAATCTACACATGAATTCATTAATATCAAAGCATGATCGATTCATCCATATTTTAGTCAAATTTTGAGATTTGAGAAGATCAAGGGTTCATGGAAAGTTTCATTGGAAAATATCAATTATACATCAATAACATCATATCTTAAGCTTTGAAAACATTTCATGCAAAAACCCAAGACTTAGAGTAGAAATTGGACTTTTTCATCTTTTTGAAATCTTTGAAAATCATCTTTGAATTTAGCTCTAAGGTGATAGCAGGCCTTAGATGAAGAACTCTCATATCTTATTAGTAGAACTCAATGATAATTGAAGAAGAAACTCCATTGAACACCCATCTTCAAGCTCCATCTTCATCTTAAGATCTCATAGAGGTTTTTGGAGAAACTTTAGGAGGGAAAGGGTTTTGATCTTAGTGCTAGGGTTTAAATGAGAGTTTAATCACTTATAGACTCTTAAAATACCCATAAACACCCAAAACAATCGTCCTCCTATTTTATAAGACTAAGGGTGAATTTCCCGAAAACCCCAAGTATTAACAGAATAACTGGCAATTTCACAGCACCATCGACGCCCTACCATCCACGGTCCGTGTGTTAGACCACGCCCCATCGATGGGGTCTCATTGGTTGCTCCTGTAACTCCTCAACCTGCAGGTCACATGTCTCCATCGACGCCACCCGTCGACGGGCCTTCGCCTGGTCGACTGGCCGTCGTTTGGGTCAGTTGATTGCCACTGCCTGGCAGTGTTGAGCTCCAAGTTGGGGTCTCCTTCTAGGGACCCTTGTGGGTCCTAGGTGGACTCGTACCTGGACATTTCTAATCCAAAACATGATCGTATACAATTTTAGGACCTCCCACATGAGTTTCATCCTAAACAAACACGTAAAACTCTAAGAAACATGCTTAGACACACAAGGTCATTTCAAGGCACATCTTTCGAACGTCATGGACGTTCTTGAGCGTTTGACCTCCAAACTTCACGAAACCTGACACACTGCCTATATACACCATAATAACTCATTTTAGGGCTTCATAACCTCATTAATCACACATAGACACATAAAACACATATGAGGCACTTAGGTGACTTAGTCGTCGAACGTCTTGGTCGTCCCTTAACATTTGACTTCCAATGCACCTAAACTCTTAGCTACTTCCTCAATACCACATTATAGACCATTTTAGAACCTTATACCATCATTACAACCATTTTAGGATCTAGCTTCACCTAAGTAATATTGGGATCTTACATTCTCCCCCACTTGGACAACATTCATCCTCGAATGACACTTGCCACTCTCCGAACACTTCCAAGAATAGATATTCAACTAGCAGCTCACACCAAACCACATAACTGACAATCAAGGAGAAAACATCAATTTCACATTGTCATGATATTATCAACACAACAAGAAACTAAAATAGATTCTATAACTCATCATGCTATAAAACTCACATCCTTCATTCCAAATAGTAAAAACTCATTTTCCACAAAAGACTCCAACACAAATCAAGTTACTAAGAACTCTTTGTTTTAGTCTTGAATAAACATATAAAGAAAGTTTAAGGGTACCTTACTCCCATAACCATACTTTTCACCATACTCCCCCACTTAGGAGAAACTCATTCTAAGGTCAACATAATATCTACCTCAAGGAACTTTCTCAAGGCACCTTAAACTTTACTAATACTTTCTCACCCAAAGTCTAGCTCATGACTAAAGACTCTCAAAGGTTCAACCATCCAACCACTATATCCCCATTACTAGGAGAAACTCACCATTAATCTTTCAAATCTCTTTACTTTCTTCACACTTCTAATTCTATACCTTACCATTCTTTCAAACTACACTACCTTTCAAAAGGTAACTAGACCAACCTATGGTCATCAACACCATATTTCATACCTCATCTAACAATTCACATCTCATCTTTTCTCTCCCTCAACCAAATCTTCATAAAGTCACACTCACATGACCAACACATAAAGGAGACAAGGGAAAGATACCATCTACAAAGCTCTTAGGCACGATTAGATGAATGTTCAAGTGAAATTTTTCCTAGAACCCAATATCTCCTATTCATAATGTGGAGCGCTTCATATTATAAACAAGACTCTATTATGTGGTTCATGAGATAACTACGACACTCCCAAACCTTATGCTCTGATACCAAGTTTGTAACAACCCTCAAGTACACCATAGAAGTTAGAGCATCATTGAGTCGTCACATGGCAAATGAGACTTCAAGAAGTCTCAATTGAGTCACTCGTACCATTCATTGCATAATAACACATTCTAAAATGAGTAACAATCTAAAACTTTCTTCACACACGAAGAACTCTTTTTATAAACAATACGCAAACGGAAGACTTTCATTAAAACATTAAACCTTTGAAACATCCTATTGAACCATCTAAACTTTAGAGTATACAACACTTGGGACTAAAACCATACAAGACATAAAATAAAGACTTAAGACATAAAGGAACATGTGGTTATTGTCCTCGAATCGATGAGGACTCACCAATACTTCATCTTCAACTCTTAGAAATCTATCCATCCTCCATGGCACATCAAGACCTCCAATTCCCTACACTTTAGGCAAAAAGGGAAAAGAAAGGGTTAGCACATTAGATGTACTAAGTATGGAAGCCATGCAAAAACCATGAAAAAGGGACATTTAGTGAATAGCATACTTTTCATGAATTTTGATTAAAACATCATACTATAAGCATAAGAACATCATTTAACACTTTTGAAATACATAAGAAATCATTTAAGAAATTATTGATATTTTTAAGCCCACTTTCTAGTGAACTACTTCATTGTACAGTGAACTCCTTCACTGTTACAATGAAGTTACTTAATGTCACCTTAGACACTAGTAACATATAATTCCCTCGCTAAAAGCTATCCCAAGACTCACTTAAGCAACACAAAGAGAGACTGCCCATACACTCTCTCTAAGCATGCCTAAATGATCCTCAAGACTACCTAGAATGAGATACATCCATTTACAATCCATCAAACACATGAACATGAGATCCTCCTACCAAAGGTGATTCTAAGGTTCACTCGAGTGAGTTGTGAAGCGACCGCCCATATAATCTTTTTCACACACACAAGGTATCCTTTAGACTACCTAGGATAGAATCATTCTCACTTAATTTAATAGCATGAATATACATGACATTGTCCCTTTCAAAGGTTATCAAAAGACCTACTCAAGTAACTCAAGAAGAGAATGTCCATAATTGACCTCTTCAAGATTACCTAAGAAATCCTTATGGCTTACCTAAGTTTGGATCATGTCTACATAGTCAATCACTTTCCTTAACTAGAATCATTATTAAGACTTATCTAAGTAAGAGATGAAGTGACCATTTCTTTGCCCCCTTCATACCTTAACTAGACAACCCTTAACTACTCTAGATAAATACTTATATATTTAACATGCTTTCTTAACTTAAGTCATTACATTCCTTAGTTCATTTAAGAGACATTCATCACATAAGGACATTCAAGTAATGGTCTTGAAGAAGACCTAGGGACTCTCACTAACATCTTCAAAGCCTATTGTGCAATGTCTAGATAGCATCCCATACCACCACCTAAACTTCATAGAACTCCTCCAATACTAGCAAGTATCCCACATGATGAGAATAGGCAAGAACCGACATAGACCATGGTAGCAAAGCATGGAATCCGGAGTTGTAACCTACTCCGATGGAGGGTGTTCTACTTGCCAATGGTATAACATGTACAAATCCCATGTAGGCACATGGTTAAGGAATATAATGGGCTTACTTTGTACTCTACCCTCATCCTTTAACTAGAGCTACTTCCTTTACCATACTCACTCGGTGCTAGCCTTTGTTCTCATAGATTAATTCACATTAAGGTTCATACAAAAGGGTTCCATATCAAGTTCATAACCCAATTACATTTACCATACCAAAGAGGTCCTCTAAGGGATGCCTTACAATGGAGACAAGAATCTCATCATGACTTTCGTAAGTATTGATATGACACAGTTCCAACCAATTAACCTTAAGTCCATCATTCATTACATGAAGGATACCATTACGGCTTTCGACTTCAAGTTTCATAATCTTACCTACTAGGTTGAAGGTTTCACATTAAGGACCTTCTTATCATCATTCAAGGTCTCACATCATTCATACATTCAAGACTAAGATGCTTTAGCTTCCTAACTCAAGAAATCACATATTCATCATACATGCATCAAGAAGAGGGACTTAAATCTACCTAAACAAGACACATCATTACTTCACTTTAACAAATATTACATGTTATTAGAAGCACATACGAACAACCATTATCATCTTTAAGTCACTCTATACACTACTATATTATCATCAACATAACAATATTAGAGTCATATCGCCAAGTAGGAACAATCATTCATCAATTCTAAGACTACACACAAGAACACATAGTCATAGTCTACATGATTTCCTAAATAGCATCAATATAAAAAACATATACTTTCACATTACTTCACATATAGGTAGATATGATCATACTTCACATAATCAACAACAGAAATTATCATATTACCTCAAGTAGTGCCGACAAGGTTATGATCATCATAATACATAAAGTAATGCCGACAAGGCCACATCATTCACATAACACCGCCACCATAAGTGGGCCATACCAATCACACATAATTCAAGAGCTAAATAGCAATAGCTATACATAATAAGAAGAGAGTTACGGCAGCATACCAAACATTTAATCTCACCACTTTAATCCAAAGATAAATCATCCAATACTATACCATAAGACCCTTACCCATGGTCATGAAAATCAATTCAATGCATAAATCATAATACTCAATGAATCTAAGTCAATTCAATATTGATTTATCAATCTAAGACCAATTAGACATCAATTGGATATAATTCTTACATCATTCAATAGCCCATTGAAAACTACACTAGAACCTATAAGCATTAAGTTAATATCAATTCAATAAGCTTAACATGCAATAGATCTAAGAATATTCATTACTCAATTGATCAAATTGAAACAGCCTATACACCATACACACATAATCTATACATAAATCAAAAGCCCATAACAATCTACACATGAATTCATTAATGTCAAAGCATGATCAATTCATCCATATTTTTGTCAAATTTAAAGATTTGAGAAGATCAAGGGTTCATGGATAATTTCATTGGAAAAGATCAATATACATCAATAACTTCATATCTTAAGCTTTGAAAACATTTCATGCAAGAACCCAAGAGTTAGAGTAGAAATTAGACTTTTTCATCTTTGAAAATCATCTTTGAATTTGACTCTAAGGTGATAAAAAGCCTTAGATGAAGAACTCCATACCTTATTAGAAGAACCCAGTGATAATTTAAGAAGAAACTCCATTGAAGACCCATCTTCAAGCTCCATCTTCATCTTGAGCTCTCATGGAGGTTTTTGGAGAAACTTAGGAGGGAAAGGGTTTTGATCTTATTGCTATGGTTTAAATGAGAGTTTAATCACTTATATACTCATAAAATACCAATAAACACCCAAAACAACCGTCCTCCTATTTAATAAGACTTGGGGTGAATTTCCCAAAACCCCCAAGTCTTAACAGAAAAACTGGCAGCTTTCAAAGCACCATCGATGCCCTACCATCGACGGTTCGTGTATGAGATGACACCTTACCATCGATGGTCCATGTGTGAGACCACGCCCCGTCGATGGGGTTTCATTGGTTGCTATTGCAACTCCTCAACCTGCAGGTCACATGGCTCCATCGACGCCACCTATCAACGGGCCGTCGCCTGGCCCCCTGGCCGTCCTTTGGGTCAGTCGATCGCCACTGCGTGGCAATGTTGAGCTCCAAGTTGGGGTCCATCTTCTTGGGCCCCTTGTGGGTCCTAGGTGGAGTTGTACCCAGACATTTCTAATCCAAACATGATCGTATACAAGTTTAGGACATCCACATGAGTTTCATCCAAAACGAACACGTAAAACTCTACGAAATATGCTTAGACACACAAGGTCATTTCAAGGCACATCTTTCGAACGTCATGGACGTTCTTGAGCATTTGACCTCCAAACTTAACGAAACTTGACATACTGCATATATACACCATAATAACTAATTTTAGGACTTCATAACCTCATGAATCACACATAAACACATAAAACACATATGAGGCACTTAGGTGACTTAGTCGTCGAACGTCTTGGTCGTCCTTTGACGTTTGACTTCCAATACACCTAAAAGCTTAGATACTGCCTCAATACCACATTATAGACCATTTTAGAACCTTAGACCATGATGAAAACCATGTTAGGCTCTAGCTTCACCTAAGTTATTTTCGGGATCTTACAATAGCTACAACACCAAAACTAGGGCGTTTAGCTATTCATGCTCTTAGTAATCAACAAAAAGATAATTGTTCATAAGCAAATCCGAAAAATAGAATATTTATGAGGATTACAATCTTGAATCTTTCCCTTCACACTAAACAAAAGTCGAACCCGAATAATGGTAGCCCTAGGATCTATTTATAATATTAGACAATGTTAAGAACAAATCCTACTCAAATTAGAACTCCTAGTTAATATTTAAAATTTGGAAAATTCAGAATTGGGCTGGGGGGACGCACCTAAATCGCGCCTAGATCATCTGGTACTGAGGTACTGCATGGCGCAGAGCGCCACCATCACACATGGGAACATCCTCTAAGCGTCCAGCCTTAGTGCAACGCGCCTGCCAGTGCGCCTCAACAATGACTCTGCGTGTAAGGCCTTTCTATGGCGTGCCTGCCAGTGCGCCTCTCCTAGTTGCTTCCATACTTAGCCATTTGCACGTCTTTCATTGTTCCTTCTTTCTTCATTCCAACTCCACTTTCTCCGAGAGTTCCTGAACTCACTAATCATGTGTGTAAGTGCATAAACATACCAAACAACCACAAAATCAATCTGATAAACTAAACATCGCCCTTTAACACCACCAAAACATGGGCAAATAATGACTACTTAGGCATATAAATATGCCTAGATCACCACCCCACACTTAGACTTTTGATTGTCCTCAAACAATCTTTAGACCATCAACTTTTTTTCATAACCTTTGCTTTATCAACTCACATGATAATCAACCAAACCATTTTAATCATGATCTTGCAGTTTATATTGGATGAAACAATATTCCACATATATTCCAAGTACAACACATGCTCAAAGAATGACTCTTCTAATATTCTTTTTTTTTTGTCGAGCTAATGCAAACTCATACCAACAAATCAACTTGATACTCATACACATTCCATAGATGCCCTCACTTGTTTATGTTTTTTTAGTACAACCTTTCACTCAAGCAATGTCAAAAATCATAAGGCCTATTTTTTCAACATAATCAACTCACGCTCACAAGTAAAATTCTTACTTTCCTCAACATGCCATATGTTTTCCCATAGTTTACTTCAACTTTCACATCATACTTCTCAAAGAATAAGGAGGACTTTCATTTGGTTGTAGTGTCGGCTTCAGGTAATGAAGGGAATTTTTGGAATTCAATATGGTGACTACTCCTCCCTAATGCACATGTTATCATATAGCGAACACCATCCTCTATACTATTCTTTTCTTCTAGTACACACTTCATGACTAAATACCCCTTTATTGCTCCGTATTTGCCCTTTTATTTATTTTCCATTTTTTAAAGTGCTTATGTAGTAGCCACCCCTACTCTAGACTTTTCATCCAAGTAAGGTGCACATTATCCTTGATAGGATGAGGGCCATGTTTTGAGCCTAGTTCTAATTTAGACACCCTTGATTTCAGTCGAGGTGCACATTGTCACTAAGGATTAGGGCTAAATCAGGATATTCTTTTTCACACAATGTATCACTTCACCCTTAGCTCATTCGACCTTATTTTTCAACCCTTCTTCTAAACATAATGCATTAAAGACCTTAAGAGGATCAAAATACTTGGTATCAAACAATGGGTTTTGGCTTATCATGTGGCTTATCAAATGAACAAAGCTAAAGGCTCAATGGGGCTTCACAAGGGGGAAATTTCATGGTAGGCATACAAGTATAGTAAAGAATTGTCTATCTCAAAGAAATTCCTCAATCACATTCCTTAAGTGATACAATATACTCATTCAACACACACAAGGAAAGCTCTAGATATCAAGTTAAGAAAGAACCAATCAAATCTCACCACACATGGCATTACGACAGATATACGAATATACCAATTAATATGCTCATATAGTTGCATTACGGTATTACTACACAATTAAGCCCCTATTTCAACATTTAAGTCAAACTTAAGTACATATTTTAGTTACAAGGTCAACAAGTCATTGCATGTTTCCAAATATAACTACCCATGAAGTTTGGCTAAGTTATTGGGACATAGCTTCAAAAGACCAAGGTTGGTGTTGTCTATCCTACTCCTCTATGTGATTGATTTTCCCTTAAGACGGTCGTCATCCATCTATCATTGGGAAGTGTCACTCCTAAGAAGACTCTAGGACTCGATAAAGTAGTAAACTAATCATATATGGTTCAAAGGGACAAGCCTCAGTAAAAGTACCGAAAACAAACTCTAATGAACCCAAAAGAATTTTTTTTACAAAAACCACTAAAGACTAAAACTAGACTCTATAAAGCGGTAAACAACTATATAAACAGAGAATATCCCACCCACACTTTTAAAGATAAGCATTGTCCTCAGTTTACAAGCAAAACCTTAAAGTTAAAGGGTAGGACTACTCTCTGGGCCTCTAGGCCTCGTTGCTGCCGTGGTTGAACACCATTATGGCATTTCCTTCATCCACAATGTCTTTGTCTTCCTCATAATCCATTGCCTCATTAGGTTTGGGCTCATCATCATCCACAGGATCCGAAAAGGCCGGACCAGTCTTGCACAGATAGGCTACATTATCTATTTGTAAGGACCCTATAAATTAATTAAGGTAGCTAGAGCCTCACATGTGTATTAAAAGGTTAATAACATGTTAATAAAGTGTTTTACAGAATTTATAGTTGATTTGAAGTTGTTTGGAGGTCAAACATAAAAGAACATCCAAGACTTTCGAAAGTTAGACTTTAGACGTACTAGTGTGCTCTAGTGTCCCTTGGTATGTTTTACGTATTGTTTGGTGCGCAAATTTATAGGAGAGGTCCCTAACATGTATATGATTGTAAGAAGGGTCGAAACATCCTGGAAAGACTCCCTAAGGACAACCCAAAAGGATCCTTGAGGAGGACCCAAACGCTGGCTAGGCAGTGTCCAAACGACGACCAAGTAATGACACCCCGTCCTTTGACCAACAGTCCGTCGATTAGGGGCGTTTCTCAACACGTAGGTGTGGGATCTCATCCCCCCAAAATGTGGTCTTAGTCAAAAACAACGGAGCATCAGGATGGCTCATCGATGAGACGACACCCTATCGCTGCCCTCCGTAGATGATGTCTGCAATTTGTCTTCAAACACTTCCAACTTAAAGGGGTGAATAGTAAATTTACCCCACGTTCCAAATAGAGTGTGGACGGTTACCTTGTGTTATTTTAGGTATTTAAGTTGGTTATTAACATGAAAACCCCATTCCCAATTCATTCTTCAAATTTCCCCTTTCCCTCTCAAAAGAAACTCTCTCTAGAAACCTCCATTGGAGATGAATCTCAAGAGAAGCCTAGGTGATGGATTCTCATGGTTTATTCTTCAAGTTTTCGTGGTCTTCTAATGTAGTGAGGTATGGTAAACCTTTATCCTTCGTTAATCTTTCATCTAAGGAGTTCTTTCAAAGATTTTCAAAGAAGAATTCATGATCAAATTGTCTATCTTTCAATCTAGCCATGGGTTCATTGTCAAATCGATTTCAAAAGAATTCTCATGATGAATTTATGATTCTTTACTGTTTTAAATATGGATTTCAATCCAATTTCATGAATAACCCATGATCCTCCAAAACTCTCAATTTAGCCTATAATGTGGGTAATGTGATCTTGTTGAGATGTTTGTAAGATCCCAAAAATGACTTAGGTGAACTAGAGCCTAACATTGTCGTAATGATGGTATAAGGTTATAAAATGGTCTGTGATGTGGTATAGATAAGTAGGTAAGAGTTTAGGTGCATTGGAAGTCAAACGTCAAGGGAGGACCAAGACGTTCGACAACTAAGTCACCTAAATGTATCATATGTGGTTCTAAGAGTTTATGTGTGACTCATGATGTTTTCAAGTCCTTAAATGAGTTGTTATGGTATATAGGCAGTGCGTCAAGTTTTAAGAATTTTGTATTTCAAATGTCCAAGAACGTCCATGACGTTCGAAAGATGTGTCTTGAAATGACCTTTTGTGTGTAGGCATGTTTCGTCGAGTTTTACGTGTTTATTTGGGTGAAATTCATGTGAGAGGTCCTAAACTCATATACGGTTATGTTTGGATTGGAAACATCTGGTAAAGTATCCCCAAGGACCATCCATCCTTGAGGAAGGACCCAAAGTTGGTGCCAAGGCTGACCAAGACATCCCAAACCACGGAGGCAATCGACGCCCAGTGAATCAGTCGACGCCCCGTGGGTGGTGCTCCGTCGGTTGGGACTTATACTGCGGGAAGGAGGGACCAAAGACAAGACTCATTCCCAGACCGCGGACTAGCAGGATGGTCCGTTGGTCTAAGGACGGGCCGTCGATGGTCCTCTGTCTGTGAGGACTGTCGCTTCGCAGGTTCACTGCCAAGTTGAGGGGTGAAATGGGAATTTCACCCCATTTCCAAATAAGAGTATTGGAGGTTCATAAGGGGTCTTTTGGGTATTTTAACTGTGTTTATAAGCCTAAAACACTTAGAAGATTTCATTCTTCAAAATCAAAACCCCAAAATCCCTTAGAAATTCCTTAAGACTCCATTAAAGATAAAACTCAAGGAAGATCTTGGATTGGTGATTTGAGTGAATATTTTTCATCAAATTGGAGTATTATCTTCATTGAGGTATGGTTTTTGATCCTTGAAACTCGTTTCATCAAGGATCCCAACTTTCAAAGATGTTTTCTAAAGTTTCCAGAGATGAATTGACCTATTTCATGATCTACCATGGGTTCTTGCATTAATGGTTTTTAAACGTTTATTATGGATTGAATTGTTATTGTATTGATGATTTTAACGTAATTAACCTATGAACCCATGTAATTGATGAACCATAGTTTTTGACTAATTTATGAGTTACTTGATATTGGTCTAATGTTTATGAATTAATGTGTAGTTTCTTATGGGCTATCTTATGGTGTAAGAATTGTATTTAATTGATATCTAATTGGTCGTACATTGATAAATCTATATTTAATTGACTCAGATTTAATTGAGAATTATAGTTTATGCATTAAATTGATGTACATGGCCAAGGGTAAGGGCCTTGTGATGTTGAATTGGGTGATTTGGCATTGGATTGAAGTTTTGATAATGGTGTGGTGGTACTCTGCCCTATTTCAATTTATTTAATGTTAATTAGACTTCAATTATGTTGTGATTGGTATGATCCACTAATGGTGGCGGTGTACGTGAATTGATGTGGCCTTGTCGGCTTTAATTTAAGTATTATGATGATCATGGCCTTGTCAGCAACTACTTGAAGTATTATGTTGATTTGTGCAGTTCATTATGTGAAGTATGGTCATATATACCTATATGTGAAAGTATGTGTTATTCTATTGATACTATTTAGGTAATCATATTATGCTATGACTATGTGTTAAGTGTGTAGTCTTAGAGTTGATACATGGTTGTTCCTAACTTGGCTATATGAGTCTATAATGGTTATGTTGATGATGTTAAAGTAATGAATAGGTTGACTAAATTATGTTAAGGGTCATTCCCAAGTGTCTAAAGAATGTATGTAATGTGTGCTAAATGAAGTATGTTGTGTCTTGTTTAGGTAGACATATGTCCTTTACTTGATGCATGTATGAATGTGAATATGTGATGTCTTGACTTAAGAAGATAAAGAGTCTTAGGCTTGAATGAGTGAGTGATAGGTGAGACCTCGAATAATGATAACAGGGTCCTTTATGTGAAACCTTGAACCTAGTGGTAAGGTTATGAAACTTGAAGTCACCGTAATGGTATCCTTCATGTAATGAATGATGGACTTAAGGTTGATTGGCTAGAACGGCATCATATCAATCCTTAGAAAAGTCATGATAAGATTCTTGTCGCCATAGGGATGTAGCCCTAGTGGACCTTGCTTTGGTAGGATAAATGTAATTGGGTCATGAACTTGATATGGAACCCCTTTGTATGAACCTTAATGTGAATTAATCTATGAGAACAAAGGCTAGAAACGAGTGAGTGTGGTAAGGGAAGTAGATCTAGTTAAAGGATGAGGATAGAATACAAAGTAAGCCCTTCATATTCCTTAACCATGTGCCTACATGGGATGTGTCCAAGTTCTACCATTGTCAACTAGAACAACCTCATCGGAGTAGGATAGAGCTCTGAATTCCATGTTTTGCTACCATGGTCTATATCGGTTATTGCTTATTCTCATTATGTGGGACACCTATTAGCATTAGAGAAGTTATATGAAGTTTAGGTGGTGTTATGGGACGCTATCTAGACATTGGACAATAGGCTTTGAAGATGTTAGTGAGAGTTCCTAGGTCTTCTTCAAGACCATTACTTGAATGTCCTTTATGTGATGAATGTCTCCTAAATGAACTAATGAATGTAATGACTTAATGATAGAAAGTATGTAAATGAATGAGTACCTAATTTAGAGTGACTTAAGGATTCCTTAGTTAAAGTGTGAAGAGGGCATAAGGGATGATCTCCTCATGTCTTATCTTTGGAAGTCTTGAGAATGACTCTACTTAGGGAAGTTGGTTGTTATGTTGGACATGATCTAAGCTTATGAAGTCTTAAGGATTATTTAGGTAACCATTGAAGAGGGTGTATGGGTGTTCTCTTCTAGGAGCACTTAAGTAAGTCTTTTGATAGCCTTAGTAAATAGAATGTCATATCTTATGTATGTTATGTGTTTGGTGTATTGTAAGTGTGTTTGTGTCTCACTCTAAGTAGTCTTAAGGGTCGTTTAGGCACATCTAGAGAGGGTGTATGGGCGGTCTCTCTTTGTGTGACTTAAGTGAATCTTAGGATAGCTTTATTGAGAAGAGTACATGCTAGAGGATGCTTAGTACGAAAGTAGAGGAATTCACTGTAACAGTGAGGTACTTCACAGTACAGTGAATTGAGCTCACAGTAAAGTGAGTTCTAAAAATATGATGTTTGGTTTTAATGATTTCTTATGTGATTCTAAGTTGATAAATGTTGTTCTTATGATGATATTACGATATTGAAATGAAAAGATGCATATTTCCAATAAATGTCCGTTTTCATAATTTTTATGCATAATGACATGCTTAGTACATGTGGTTGTACTAATTCTAAGATTTTATCTATCTATATAGTTCTTGGTATGTGAGGAGCATTTGGGAAGCAAGACTTGGACCATAGAATCATTCGAGAGAAGTTGAAGTATGTCCTCATTTGACTCGAGGGCATATATGTCTTTTATGTTTCATATTGAAGTATTGTAATAGACTTAGTAGTACTATATCTTCTAATTGGTATGGGTCGTGTCCCAAGTACTATTATATCTAAGATTGATGAGATTGAGACTTAGTATTTCTTATTACTTTTATATGAAAGAGTTTTCAAAGACTATGATATGTTTTGTGAAAAGTTTTAATTTAGCACTACTTTTCACTATGTATATGCGATGAATGATATGAAAAGGGCTTGTATAAGACCTCCGAGAGGTCGAGTACGCACGTCACAATCCGAGATTGTGCCCTAGGGTGTAGTTTCGGGATGTGACAATGTTGATGAATTGTGATTTCCATTATGTTTTAATATCCCTATTGCTACTATTTTCTATACGAATTTTTGATTAATTATTGGGAATTGATCAATGATGATCAAAGCTTGGATAATTGGTAAGTTCACTTTTATTCCTAGACTACGGTAGTAGAATTGACATTGAAGTGCATTGTGTGGTATGTTGCACTTATGGTGGCGGTTTTTACATTCTTGACATTCTCTATATGTTATGATCATGGCTTTGACGGCAAGTTCATGTATTGTGAAGTGTGGTTATGATGATCACACATGTGAAGTTATATGCCTAGTCTCCAATGCTAGTATCATGTTCTAGGTGTACTAATGATGCTTCCTATATGTGAATGATTATGTTAGGGATAGGTAGGTCTACATGTTTATAATTGGATACTCTTGTGTTGAATTACCCCTACCTATGTACCCCTATATGAATATGTGGTCTTAATCATGATTAGGAGTCTTAGTTACAAATGATGAAGATGTCTTCTCTCCTATGCTATAATGTGGTGTGTGGTCTATAGTCCCTAGTACTATATGTGTAAGTTGTCTATGAATTGAGGGACATGAATGTGTATTGTGGTCCTTAGAGGATGGCTGCCTCAATACTATGTCAATTGCCAGTATGTGATCATGTTGACCAATGTACATACACTCACACCTTATGCATATTCATGAGTAGGATAGATTCATGGTGACTAATGAAAGTATAGTTCTCATATGCACCATTGTCTACAACTATGCATGTAAAGTATCTATTCATGAAAGTATGAAAATGTATCTTAACTAGGATAAATTGATTGGTGTACTAGTATCGGTAAGGATATCACACTTTACCTATACATTGAACATGTGTACCTTGATAGGATAGTTCCTAGGATAATTCTCTATGTATATTAATATGAATGCATGATTAAGCTATGAACATGAAGTATATGTTATGATGTCAAGAATATGATATGATAAAGTATGATTATGTAGTGTCTATATGTGTTTATGTGAAAGGTTTTCTCATATAAGTACACATACACACATAAATGCATGAATGGAGCATGTCATGATGATCTAGTAAAGTAGGGTATTTTGAAAGGTGTTCTCAATTGTACTATAAACTAGACTATTTTATGTCCATGTGAAAGGATATACTCACATGATTTAGGTTGATGAAAGGACAATTCTCATCAATAACCTATGAGCTATGCATATGAGGGGTTAATCTCCTAAAGCCTATTTTTATGAAAGTAATATTAATAAAGGCTTTTCAAAAAGTGAACTTAGCTTAGCACCGAGTGAACTTGATAAATGAGAGGTGCCTCTTTTCAATGAGGGGAGGCATGTTCACAAAATTTCCTCATTAGGTGGAAACTACAATGCCAAATGGCATAAAGAGGGTTTCAATCTACATCTCCTAGTTCCTTAACTATGTTGCCCCCGTAAGACCTAGCAAGTGGATCCACGTAGATGCTAGCATGATGTTAATATTCTACCTTGGCAAGTAGAGAACCTCCTTTCGGTGTGGGGTTCCACGACACTAGATTCCATGTTTAGGTCACATGGTCTTAATGTCGGTTAAGGCTAGAGTTTCCCTAAAGTAAAATGGACAATGAGAGTAAATTAAGGCACCCTAACTAGGATCACGTAAGGGAAGTTGCTTAGTGTAGGTGAGGTTATGGGACTTTGCCTATGCATTGCACAAGTAGCTCTTGAAGGAAAGTCCTAGGAGGGAGTTCTATATGTTTCTGTATATGTATATATGTCTCTTATGCATGACACTATGTCATTGACCTATTTGTTATGATAATATACATAGTATGAGTCCTATTTTGCCTATATGGTGAAGGTCTTATTTTAGATGCATAATATTGGTCATAATTTCCATATGATGAAGGTCTCACAAGATATGCATGTAGTTGACTAAAGTTGTCATGTTGATGTATGAAGTAAATGATGATGTTTGTGGTCTCTTTGTGAGTTTACTTAGTATCTGTGAGGTTATGGGCTTCACATGTACATTGCACTAGTAGGCTTAGATTGAGATTATGAGTAAGGTCTTATGATGTTTAAATGAAATGAAGTTAAGATATGCTAATGTTGACTATTTCCTTACTATTATGATATTGGAGGTCTTGAATTGTATGTTGTCTTGCAATGAGTCTTCTATGTGGTTCATGAAGTATGTTGGGTCATATGTGAAGTATGTGTCTCATGATATGATATGCTTCTATGAATGTATACGTTGATTTAATGAAGGTTGTATAAATGTTAACCTTGGTGACCTTAATGTGAAGCTTGAGTGTGGATGGTGGAATGGGACACTATTCATGCATTGCACCAAGTGTTACTAGAGGTTACTTGGGGGTAAAGGACTTAAGGTAAAAGAAGGATAATGTTATGAAATGCTAGATGTGCCTTAAATGTAAATGTGTCTTTATGTGATGATATGAATAGTTTCCATGACTATATGAAGTATATGAGCTATGTTGTACTTATTGTATCAATGTTCAAGAAGTTTTACTAGAAGGCATGATGCATAGTTTCTAACTAAATGTCCTCTTTAAATGCATGTTTTTGCGCGATTGTCATACTTAGTGCATTCTTGTACTAATACCATTCTTCTTCATATTTTTACATAAACTGTAGGTGGTGGATGACTAGAGGATGTCTCTTAAAGTGAAGGGCTTGATAGATGTTTCCCAATCTCAAGAAAGTCCCCCTTATGATTCAAGGATTTCCTATGTCATGTTATTCTTAAAAGTTCATGTAATAGCTAGATTATTATTTTATGTTGTTAAGGGTTGTGTCCTTGTTCTATTCTATTGATGTTGAGTCTAAGATAGAAAAAGAGACTTAGAGTCTAACTTTGTATTATGGTATTTTTATATATATATGAAGTGATGATTCTAGCATATGACGTGCTATGAAAAGTTCTAAATTTTCCGCTAAATTTCCTATGACTATGCGATGAATGATGACTATGAGCTTGTATAAGACCCCCGAGAGGTCAAGTACTCCATGTTACTTCTAGGGGGTTCTCCCCGATTGTGACACTAGCAATGGATAACGCTCTACCAAAGCCTCCATTTCATCATCAGTGACTGAGCGGCCTCCAATTCTCAACTGCAACTCAGCCATACCAAACGTGTATGCCATAATGCTATCATCGCGGGCTTTCCTGTCAAGAGCCGACAAGACAATCCCATGCAGTGTGTCTAGTGCCTTTGTGCGAGTCACATCCACCAACATACCCGTCAACTCCGGGTGCCTAGCAACAGTCATGTCCAACTCCTCCTCCTCAATCTCATGACTCCATAGAAAATGGTGTAAGATCCCGAAAATGACTTAGGTGAAGTTAGAGACTAACATGGTGGTCATGATGGTATAATGCCATAAAATGGTCTATAATGTTGTATTGAGGCAGTGTCTAGAGTTTTCGGTGCATTGGAAGTCAAACGTGAAGGGACGACTAAGACGTTCGACGACTAAGTCACCTAAGTGACTCATATGTGGTTTTATGTGTTTATGTGTGATTCATGAGGTTAAGAGGTTATTAAATGAGTTATTATAGTGTATATATGCAGTGTGTCAAGTTTCAAGAAGTTTGGAGGTCAAACGCCTAAGAACGTCCATGACGTTCGAAAGATGTGCCTTGAAATGACCTTGTGTGTCTAGGCATGTTTCGTCGAGTTTTACCTGTTCGTTTTGTGTGAAATTCATGTGAGAGGTAATAAAGTTGTATACAATCATGTTTGGGTTGGAAACATCCCCAAGGACAATCTAAGGGTCCATGAGGAAGGACCCTTCATGAGTGCCAAGACTGTCCAAGACAGCCCAACCAACGGTTGGCAATCGACGCCCAGTGGGTCAGTCGACGCTCCGTTGGTGGGGTATAGTCGATGTATACTTGTTCGTGAGAGATAAGAGACCAAATTCGAGTCTTTGAACCAAACGATGGGAGGACAGGACGGTCGTTTGTGGACAAATGGTCCGTCGACTGCCAAGTGTCGATGACACTGGTTCCCTGCGCAGCATCACTGTTAAGTGAGGGGTGAAAGTTTAAATTCACCCCAGTTCCAAATAAGAGTTTTGGCAGTTCCTTGAGGGTCTTTTTGGTATTTTAGACATATATATATGTCATTAACACTTAGAAGAATTCATTCTTCCAAATCAAAACCCCAAAATCCCTTATAAATTTTTTAGAACTCCATTGAAGACAAAACTCAAGGAAGTGTTTGGATTGGAGATTTGAGTGGTGATTTTTCATCAAATTGGAGTATTAACATCATTTAAGTATGGTTTTTGATCCTTGAAACTCTATTCATCAAGGAGCCCAAATTCAAAGATGTTTTCTAAACTTTTTAGAGATGAACTTGACTGATTTCATGATCTATCCATGGGTTCTTGCATTAAATGTTTTTAATAATTAAATATTGATTGAATTTTTGTTATTTAGATGATTTTAACTCAATTAACCTATGAACCCATGTAATTGATGAACCCTAGTTTTTAACTAATTTATGGGTTACTTGATATTGGTCTAATGCTTATGAATTCTAGTGTAGATTTCTATGGGATTTCTAATGATGTTAGAATTTTATTTAATTGATGTCTAATTGGTATTATATTGATAAATATATATTGAATTGACCTAGTTTCATTTAGTATTATGATTTACGCATTGAATTGATCACTACAAGAAAAACAACCTCTAAGGAAGGGAAAAATGGTCCATAAAAGTTCAGATCTGGTCCTAAATGCTCATTTACGACGGGAAATGTCTGGTCGCCACCCGTCCCAATAGTGATCTTCGCTAAAGGTCAACTAGGACGAGTTTTACTAACTGATCCCTATATGTCTTTTGGGACGGGGTATAACACTGGTCGTTATATGCTTTTAAGGACCGCATTTCTGGTCTCAAATCGACAAATTATAGCGCGTAAAAGTTTTACTTTTTGGTCCTTGGTACTCTTTGGCGACGAGGGTGGTCTGGTCCTAAATACCTTTTAGAGATGAGCAATATTTGTAGTCTTAGATTCTTCCTTAGAAACAAACAAAATTTCTAGTCATAGATTAATCTTTATCGACAAGCAACAATTTCAGTCTCGAATGCACGACCAATGGTTTAAAGCTCGATATGAAAAAAAAAATCATCAATAAATATAAATTGCTACTAAAAATTTCAATACCAAAAGATGATAATATTGCAATAAATTAGTCAGCATCCAGATATTATTTTCAATATTTGCTTTACCAAAAAACATAGCTAGCATCTGAGTTAGGCTACACTATTAAGTATTGCATATCATTCATAGCAAAATAATAATGAGTTTGTGTATCTTCTAAACTTGCATCTTCACTTGTAACTTCAATCTTCAAAATCTGCAAGTACAAAATTTTGTGAAGACGATAAATAATTATTGGTATATATAATAATATACACCAAGCATCCTGGCTAGTGCGAAAGATCCTTAAGGGTACAGAGCATATGAAACAAATAGAGTTAGAAGAATGTGATCTTATACAAATTGACAGTTCCTTTTTTTTTTACAAAGAACAAATGGACAGTTCCTCTACACATAAGATGTATCTATGATCAAAGGTGTCTACCCCAAATTCTCTTTGAGAAGTCCAGTGTAAAAATTATGATGTTCTGAGATGGACATAATTTTATTCTTGGCCCTACATTGTATATTACATACTAAATATAGGATTGCAAAGTTGATCAATGTCAAAGATATGACATGCTTACAATGTTCAAACCATCCATGAAGACTTTTCACCTACTGTTTCATTGAGAAAATTCTACTATTATCTGAAGGAAAATACTCAACTTACAAGGATTACGCAGGGTTGAAACAGAATGAATGAGGAAATCCAATAGGTTGTGATAAATGCAAGAGGTTATTCAACTGTTGCAAAATATATAGAATGTATATAGGTACTGGAGTATATTACATTTGATAAGACACAAATATGAGGCTATGTCAAAAGAAAGAAAATACTAACCGAGAGTTGAACCAAATTCATTACACAGTGTCTTCTTCCGAGGTAATATGTAGAGCAAAATATCTGGAAAAATACAACACCTTGTAGAGAAATTCAAGTGAATATTGAAGCTTCTATATACTAGCTCTATATATTTAGTCTTGTAATCATGTATGAGCTATTATGAAAACTCCTGAAGAATGAAAACTAAACATAATCTGCCAGAAAACAGAAATAAATGGACTAAAGATTGAAAATAAAAAACAGAGAAATTGCGCAGCTATGCAGAAACAGAAATGAGCAAAAAGATGGTGAAAAATAGAGATCTGTTTTTGTATCAAGTCCTCTCCTATTCGAGAAAGAGGGGTACAACTGATGTAACTAAAACTCTAATTGCATCTATAACATCATATCAAAACAAGGTAAGTAAAGAAAAAAATCTTCAACTTAGAGATCGTGCCTTAATAAGTCACGGAATGCTTAATCACGAAACATTTTGAATTATAGAACAGGATGTTTGGATCCGAGCTTTCGAGAGTTATGTTGAACTCTCTAATAGAATACGATAATTCTACTATTACTGAGATCATTTAACAATGAAAAAATGAAGAACATAATAGCCCTCAAAGGAAAACAATCAAGCCAAGTAGTTCAAAATGTCGGAAAAAGTGGAAGAAGGTGTGCAACAGTCGTCATAGTAGTACCATGTTACATCAAACACTATAATTCAAGAAAAACGTCAGTAAACTTTATCTCCACAAAATGCAGATGTACCAAATAATATCCAACACCTATAGTATTAGAGTCTTTTTTAAAGAATGTGTATATTTTCCCAATACTCAATGTCTTCAATAAACCAAACGCATACATACTCCTCAATTGTAGTGTTAATACTCAAGATATAACCACCCAAGTTAAAAGATCTACCATAGAAATAGTTCAACAGAAGAACAAGTGCAACAAAATTAGGTAAAAACAATTGGGCAGTGGAACATCTCAAACATTGTAACAAGTTTAATTGAACCAATGGAGCTACATGTCACCTTTGTAATTATTTTTTTAGAGTGTTCTTCAGGCACTTGATGGGAAGAGGCAAACAAGAATTGCAATGAAGAAGATAATTCGGCAGTAACACATCTCAACGGTAAAATGGTTAAGAAAAAGTATTTCACATGACTATAGAAGCAAACTTGCATTATATACGCAACTAAGGAACTATAAAGTGATCAGGCAAATGGAGAAAAGAAGCAACACTATAATCAGACATAATCTAAGGCATCCATTTAGAGTAGTAAAATGACCACATGTAGCTAGTGTCCAAGAATCATTCAAATTTTTACCGTATTTAAAAATTAATAACATCAAATCAAAAGATCTCCATATACTTTTAAATAGATAATTGCAGTTATGTATTCATAAGATACCTCTAGGATTAATGATCTTAAGTTATTGTATTGTGGGGATTTCCCTGACGAATTGATAATGGTCATTTAGGGTGTCACTAAGAGTCGTACACTTTGTCCATTTTGATTAATATGAAAATTTGTTATCCCTTTTGAAATGTTATCTTCAAAAGGTGGCCCTTTTAGCTCCGGAATCATCTAAAGAACATTTAACGCCTAGACCTATTGAAATAATTCTACAGTAATTTGTCTAACCCTTATACAACTACAAAATAAGTCATATAACTATGTAAAGAACATGGTTCAACCCATATAAACATCAATATATAATAAACATGAAAAAATACAATATGACAGAGCACCACACAAACACAATAAAATAGACTCAGAAAGTCATGGAATTAAAACAACTACTATTCTATCCACAGAACCAAGTAATAAACTGAATTTTAACAGATCTGGGCGCCTACTAGCTTGGTCTTATCTTTATAGCAACGTTACAGTTACAAATAAGTAATTTTTTGCTTAAAATCCCCACAACGCTTTGTACAATAGATGTACACATAAAAAAGATATCATATAAATGAAACTTCAAACACCATTAGATTAGAGAAGAGCTAATAAAAAACATAATTTCTTTAGGGTTGAGCAAATAAAACAAGCAAAAATGACATTATACAACTTATGGAAGAAAATAAAGGAACTAGATGGAAAAAGAGGCATACCTGAAATTATGTCTCGAGAAAAGCTACGACAACCCAAGGAAGAAGATACCTTTCTCGACTTTAGGGCAAATCTGCAATGGAATACTAACTTCACCGAGATTAGGGCAGAGTTGTGATGAAAAAACAAGAACGATCTAAAGAGAGACATTGAGATAAGGGCAGCATCTTAGGACCATTGGTTTAAGAAGATAGAGTTTTTTTTTTCAATTTTTACTTCAATAATATAATTTGTTTTGGCACATTAATTATTTTTTTGTTAAAAGAAAAGTTTTTATTTTTATAATAAAATAGTACTAAATTTTTTGCACTTCCAGGTGATCCTTCCTTAAAAGTCCTGCAATTATAAAATTTGGGACGAGTTACTAAATATTTTAGGGACCATATTTAGTACCTTCACAATAAAGTACATTAATAGGGACTGGAATATAGTCTAGTCCTTATACATATACTTTTAGAGACGAGATTATTAGCTTGTCTCTAAATGTTGGTCTTAAATAAGGTGTTTTCTTGTAGTGGATGTTCATGGCGATGGGCAAGGGCCTTATGGTATTGAATTGGATGATTTAGACATGGATTGAAGTGGATAGAATTTATTGGTAGTGCGCTGCCCTATTTCTCTTTATTTTAAGTATTATATCTCTTCAATTATATTGTGGTTGTTTTAGTCCACTTATGGTGGCGGTGTTATGTGCTTGTTGTGTCCTTGTCGGCGTTATTTTAAGTATTATGATGATCATGGACTTGTCGGCAACTATTTGAAGTAATGTGATGATGTGTGTAGTTTATTATGTGATGTATGATCATATCTACCTATATATGAAGTAATGTTAAAATATGCGTTCTTCTATTGATGTTACTTAGGTGATCATGTTAGACTAATGACTATGTGTTCATGTGTGTAGTCTTAGAGTTGAATGCATGATTGTTCCTACTTGACTATATGAGTCTATGATGGTTATATTGATGATGAAATAATAGTGCATAGGAATACTTAAAGATGATAATGGTTGTTCCTATGTGCTTCTAGAATGACATGTAATATGTGCTAAAGTGAAGTATGTTGTGTCTTGTTTAGGTAGACTTGTGTCCCTTACTTAATGCATGTATGAAAGTGAATATGTGATCTCTTGACTTAGGATACTAAAGAATCTTAGTCTTGAATATATGAATGATATGTGATACCTTGAATGATGATAAGAGGGTCCTTAATGTGAAACCTTAAACCTAGTGGTAAGGTTATGAAACTTGAAGTCGAAAGTCATAATGGTATCCTTCTTGTAATGCAATAATGGACTTAAGGTTAAATGGCTGGAACGAAATCATATCAAACCTTAGGAAATTCATGATGAGATTCTTGTCGCCATTGTAAGAAAGCCCTAGGGGACCTCTTTGGTAGGGTAAATGTAATTGGGTTATGAAGTTGATATGGAACCCCTTTGTATGAACCATAATGTGAATTACTCTATGAGAACAAAGGCTAGAACCGAATGAGTATGGTAAGGGAAGTAGATCTAGTTGAAGGATGAGGATAGAATACAAAGTAAGCCCTTCATATTCCTTAACCATGTGCCTACATGGGATGTGTCCAAGTTCTACCATTGTCAACTGGAACAACCTCATCGAAGTAGGATAAAACTCTGAATTCCATGTTTTGCTACCATGGTCTATATCGGTTATTGCTTATTCTCATCATGTGGTACACCTATTAGCATTGGAGAAGTTATATGAAGTTTAGGTGGTGGTACGGGACGCTATTTAGACATTGGACAATAGGCTTTGAAGATGTTAGTGAGAGTCCCTAGGTCTTCTTCAAGATCATTACTTGAATGTCCTTTATGTGATGAATGTCTCCTAAATGAACTAATGAATGTAATGACTTAATGATAGAAAGTATGTAAATGAGTACCTAATCTAGAGTGACTTAAGGATTCCTTAGTTGAAGTGTGAAGAGGGAATAAGGGATGATCTCTTCATGTCTTATCTATGGAAGTCTTGAGAATGACTCTACTTAGGGAAGTTGGTTGTTATGTTGGACATGATCTAAGCTTATGAAGTCTTAAGGATTATTTAGGTAACCTTGAAGAGGGTGTATGGGTGTTCTCTTCTAGGAGTACTTAAGTAAGTCTTTTGATAGCCTTAGTAAAGAGAATGTCTTATCTTATGTATGTTATGTGTTTGGTGTATTGTAAGTGTGTATGTGTCTCACTCTAAGTAGTCTTAAGAGTCGTTTAGGCATGCCTAGAGAGGGTGTATGGGTGGTCTCTCTTTGTATGAAATAGAATCTTAGGACAGCTTTTAGTGGGATAACTACATGCTAGAAGGTGTCTCATATGAAGGTAAGTGAATTCACTGTAATAGTGAAGCAGTTCAATGTACAGTGAATTGAGCTCACTGTAAGGTGGGTTCTAAAAATGTGATATTTGGTCTAAATGATTTCTTATGTGTTTCTAAGTTGATAAAAGTTGTTCTTATGATTATATGATGATATTTAAATGAAAAGATGCATATTTCCAATAAATGTCCGTTTTTATGATTTTTATGCATTGTGCCATACTTAGTACATGTGGTTGTACTAATTCCATGCTTTTATCTATCTCTATAGTGGTTGGTAGGTGAGGAGTATTTGGGAAGCAAGACTTGGATCGTAACATCGTTCAAGTGAAGTTGAAGTATGTCCTCATTTGACTCGAGGGCATAGATGTGTTTTATTGTTCTTATTGAAGTATTATAATAGACTTAGTAGTACTATATTTCTATTTCGTATGAGCCGTGTCCCAATTACTCTTGTGTCTAAGATTGATCAGATTGAGACTTAGTATATCCTATTACTTTTATATGAAAGAATTTTTAAAGACTATGAAATGTTTTGTGAAAAGTTTTTAATTTCGCACTACTTTTCAGTATGTATATGCGATGAATGATATGAAAGGGCTTGTATAGGACCTCCGAGAGGTCGAGTATGCCGGTTCCAATCCAATATTGTGCCCTATCTTCTAGGGTGTGGTCTTCGGATGTGACAAACGGGTAATTAACCCCCCATACCAGAATCTCCACCTCAAATTATTTTGAAACGTCATCTTTTTTTGTCTCAAAATAGCTCCCACATTGATGAGCATTCCTTTCATCAACATGTAAAATAGCACCACCCTATCCCGAGTCACATCAATCAAGTGTTTAGTGGGAAGGAACACACTACACACTATCTTTAACCACGATCTAACCACTTGATTAAAATTTGCAAAATGGAGAGTATTATGCCTCCCTATGTCCTTACTCCTCTCCCACCGAGCACTAGACTCATCCCCACACAAAGTGTGTTGGATATCCCTATACATAGGTTTATCCTTCAAATCGTTAAACAAATCAGAGTCACAATTAGGGGTCCCTAACACCTCATTCGAACTCGGGCAGAAAATTTTACATCTTTCCCCCTCACGGGCACAGTCTTATACTTAGTTTGAGTTAACTAATTTGCATAAATTCACGTACCAAAGTCAAATTACAATATCCGGGATTATCAAACATAAACTGCAATCCTAACTCATTCACAAATCTATATATATCCAGAAATTGAGATTGTTACCTTACTTCATTCACATATCTGTCCCCCATTATTTCGCTTCCCGTTGACACTCAAACCATTCCCATCCATACCGCTCTACCACCTTCTTACCAAATGCACCGGCTCCCGGCCACTAAAGGGCCTGGAAGTTTCACCCTTTCGACTTCTCTTCAAACCCGTAACATTCTTCACTTTACGTGCCTCTAAACCATGTTAAGAAAAGAAAAAAGAAAGAAAAAGTGAGAAATTTAAGGGGGGGGGGTCGGATGGAGTATTGGGTGAGAGGGATAAGATTTTGGAATGTAGAAGAAAAGAAATTGGAGAAGGGTTGGATTATAAGGGGGTGAGGGAGAGAGAGGGGTGGTTGGAGGTGTTAATGGAGGTTAGTATGGTTTTAATGGGGCGAGGAGAAGAGTTGGGGAAGATGAAGAAGATAGGTTTTGGTGGTTTTGGGGGGTGAAATAGTGGGAATGGGGATGAATGGCACGACGCACCCGTACAGAGCCTCTGTCCATCCTATGCTGGCACGGTGCGCTTGCCAGTGCACCAGCCTACACAGGCAAGATGTGATAGCTGTGCGGCGCGCCCGTATCGCGTGTGATCATGGCCTCTATCCATCCTGTGTTGGCGCGGCGCGCGTTCCAGTGCGCCAGCCTGCACACATAATTTATTTATTTATTTATTTCAATAAAGTTACAAGTAATGAAAATCTCTAATTTACTAAAGCTAACCTATAATCTAAAAATCTAGACTAAGCTAAAAACACAAAATATTGAAAACAAACTACCTATCTATTACATATTATTCATGGGTTGCCTCCCATGAAGCACTTGATTTAAAGTCGCAGCACGACGCATCTTGTATCATTCATCATTTAGCTCAAGCGTCTCCCGATCAAGATCCGAATCATTACCAAAATAGTGTTTCACTCTTTGCCCATTGACTAAGAACGTGGTCCTGTCTCACCTTGCAGTTCAATTTCACCATGTTGTATCATTCTCACCACTTCAAAAGGACCATACCACTTCAATTTGAGTTTCTCGGGGAATAACCTTAGGCGTGACTTAAACAGTAATACCTTATCTCCCGGATTGAAGGTACGAGCCACTATGTGCTTTTCATGCCACCTCTTTTTCTTTTCTTTTTAAATCTTGGCATTCTCATAGGCATTGAGCATAAACTTCTCAAGTTCATGCAGTTAATTCACTCTCTTTATTCCGGTAGACTTTGGGTCCAAGTTTAACTTCTATATAGCCTAGTAAGTTTAATGCTCCAATTCTGCCGAAAGGTGACATGCTTTTCCAAATATGATGTGGTAGGGAGAAGTCCCTATATGTGTCTTGTATGCTGTCATGTACGCCCACAAAGCATCATCTAACTTCTGAGACTAGTCTTTCCTTTGTGCATTCACTATTTTTTGCAAAATCTATTTGACCTCTCGATTCGACACCTCCACTTGGCCACTCGTTTGAGGGTGGTAAGCTGTAGCAGCTTTATGGCGAATACCATACTTAGCAAGAAGGTTATTAACAAGATGGTTAATGAAATGCTTACCTACATCACTTATAATTTCTCTTGGAGTACCAAAGCGAGTGAAGATGTGTTTCTTGATGAACTTGATCACAACCCTTGACTCATTAGAAGGAAGAGCGACTAGATCGACCCATTTGCTCACATAATCAACCGCTACAACTATATAGAGTTTTCCATTTGATAGTAGGAATGGACCCATAAAGTCAATATCCCATACATAAAAAATTTCCACCTTCAAACTATTGTTGAGGGGCATCTCATGTGTTCTTGAGATGGTAACCAATCTTTGGCACCTATCACATCCCTTCACAAAAGCAGTAGAATATTTAAACAATAAGGGACAAAAGAAACCATATTGTAGTACCTTATGAGCAGTGAACTCTCCTCCATGGTGGCCTCCATATGGTCTTGCATAAGAACTTTATGAACCTTGGTTTCTGGAATGCACCTTTTCACTACCCGTTCAACACCTTGTTTGAACAAGAATGGTTCATCCCAGATGTAGAACTTGGCATCATGATTGAGTTTTTTCTTTTGTTGGGTGGTTGCACCCGGCGGATAGTCTCCAGTCACTATTAAGTTCACAATGTTCACATACCATGGCACTTGATAGATATCCAAAGCGATCAATTGCTCATCCAGAAACTCTTCCTGGATTTTGTCACCCTCATTCATATGTGAGAAGTCCTCCAACCTTGATAAGTGGTCCGCTATCTGATTTTCTGTACGTTTATTATCTTTGATCTCAAGGTCAAATTCTTGGAGAAGCAATGTCTAACGAATCATCCTTGGTTTAACATCCTTTTTGTTGAATAGGTACATGATAGCTGCATGGTCAGTGAAGACAATTACTTTGGTGCCTACCAAATACGAGCTGAACTTGTCGAAGGCGAACACTAGAGCTAGCATCTCTTTCTCAGTCACTGTGTAATTTTCTTGTGTAGAGTCAAGGGTCTTGCTTGAATAATAAATAGAGTGGAACACTCTATTCTTTCTCAGTCCCAACACCGCACCCACTGCTACATGAGTAGCATCACACATGAGTTCAAATGGTACTTCCCAATTCGGTGCAATTAGAATAAGAGCCTCAAGTAAGCTCTGTTTCAACATCTCAATAACTCTCAAACACAATGCATCAAAGTCAAAATTCAACTCCTTCTACAAAATATTGCACATGGGTCGTGCAATCTTGGAAAAATCCTTGATGAATCACCGGTAAAAACCTACATGGCCACGAAAACTATGCACCCCTTTTACAGAAATAGGAGGGGATAATTTATCAATGACTTCTGCTTTGGACTTATCCACTTCCAAACAAGATTTAGACACCTTGTGTACCAATACTATCCCCTCTTTAACCAAAAAATGACACTTCTCTAGTTTAATATTAAGTTGGTGTTTTCATATCTAGCAAACACCTTATCAAGATTCCAGGGAAATACCTCAAAGGACTTCCCAAACACTAAAAACTCATCCATGAATACCTCCACAAAATCTTCAACCATGTCATGAAAAATGGCCATCATACACCTTTGAAAAGTCATTAGTGCATTGCAAAGTCCAAACGACATGCGTTTGAAAGCATATGTACCATATGAGCAGGTGAATGTGGACTTTTCCTGATCTTCGGGTGCAATAAAGATCTAATTGTACCCGGAATACCCATCTAAGAAGCAATAGTACTCCTTCCCTACTAGTCGGTCAAGCATCTGATCAATGAATGGAACAGGGTAATGATCTTTCTGGGTAACATCATTTAGTTTCCGGTAATCCATACAAATACATCACCCGATCATTGTTCTAGTAGGAATCAATTCATTCTTTTCATTCCTTACCACAGTCATACCTCCCTTCTTGGGAACACATTGTACCGAAATTACCCATTTTCTATCAGAGATTGGGTATACAATCCCAACATCTAACCACTTTATAACTTCCTTGCTTACCACTTGTTTCATCACGGGATTGAGACGTCGTTGTTGTTGTGCTTTGGGTTTGTGATTCTCTTCCATGTAAATTTTGTGCATACACAATGCCAAACTAATCCCATGAATATCAACCATCTGCCAACCAATTGCTTTCTTCCTTCGCTTCAATATCCTCAATGCAGCCTCAACCTGTATATCACAAAAATATGCAGAAAGTATAATAGTCAAGGTTTTATTAGTACCCAAATACGGATACCTTAGGTGAACCGGTATAATCTTTAGTTCCAAGTTAGGGGCTTCTACTATCTGTAGTTTTGGTGGAGGTCCCAACTCGCGATCTAATGACTCCACTTGAGTCATATGAGTGTCTACTAAAGCTAGAATTAAGCATGATTCAATACCTTGAGCTTTAGTATCTCCCTCTAACTCATGACCCCCTATCACTTTCTCTAATGGATCTTCAGGCATAAGCACGTGTGAGTTTACTATGTGATCAACCATAGTAATAGACGACAACTCTTCATAAATAGAAGGCACTTTTAAAGTGCGGTAGACATCAAATACTTCTACCTTGTAGTGTACCCTCATGGTTAGTTGACCCTGCTACATCAATCAATGCCCTACCCGTGGCCAAGAAAGGCCGTCCCAAATGAATTGGACTTCAAAATTGGGTTCAAAGTCTAAACTCTCAAAATCTAGACAAAAAATCAATGAACCTACTTGTACTAGCACATCTTTTACAACCCCCTCTGGCCTAACAATAGATCTATCCGCGAGTTGGAGAATAACATTGGTTCTTTTTGGAATCCCCAACCCAAGCTTTTGTTACGAATATAAGGGAATCAGATTTATACTTGCCCCCAAATCACATAACCCACGGGCATAAACACTTTGCCCAATAGTAATTTGCACAGTAAAACTACCCGGATCCTTTAACTTTTTGGTTAGTCTGTTTTGGATCCTAGAGTTCCACTCCTCAGTAAGTGCTACAGTTTCATAATCCGTAAGCCTCCTCTTGCTCGCCACAATGTCCTTCACGTATTTAGCATACTTGGGGATACCCTGCAAAATGTCAACCAAAGGTAGATTAATGTGAACTTGCTTAAGGAGGTAGAGAAACTTACCGAAGCATTCATCTTCATGCTGTTTCTTTAGACTTTGTGGAAAAGGACATGGTAACTTCTTTTGAGGCGTGATGTACCGTGGTTTCACGGTATTTCTAATACTTTTTCCTTAAGTTTAGTGTGTGTCGAGAGCCTTTTTGTGTTGATTTTGATATAAGTTTATCTTTGTTTGCAGAAAATCTGTCTAAGGAAGAACGCGGGAGTTTTTGAGAAAGAATTGCAGAAGAGACCACCTACGGAGCCTATGACGGTCCGTCGCGGCTGTGACGGTCCGTAGGTGGCATCGTAGTGAAGGAAGAAGTTGCTGAAGGAAATTTGGGGAAGTCTGACCAAGTGTGGGATTACGGAAGTTCGTGACGGACCGTCACAGATACGACGGTCCGTCCTGCATGTTCATCGTATTTATCATAGAGTAATCCCAGTACCCAAAATTCCAAAGTTCAAGTGTATTGGAACGAAGACCCTCGACGGGCCATCATGCTTGCGACGGTCCGTCATACCTGTCCATCGGGGGGAATGAAGAAAGCAACATGAGAAGATGTGAAGTATGGGACGACTGAGGCTAGGACGGTCCGTCGTGTCCATGACGGTCCGTCACGTGGTCCGTCGACCCAGACGCGTTTGGACAGATTTTTAGTAAATAGAATCCTTATTTGATTAGGTTTTTATTTTTCTTATAAATAGTTGGAAAAACCTCGTTTTTGAGGTTAGACTTTCTGGATAATTTTTAGTTTATAGTTCTTCAATTATATTAGTAAACTCTTGATTTTGGAAATTAAGATATTTTCCGGGAATTGATTGTTGTGGATTTCGGTGATTAATCAAGTTGAATTCTGGGAAATTATTCATTTTTATAAAAGTAAGTGCATGAACTCTTCCATTAACGATATGAATTGTGTAATTACGAACATGGGTAACTAAACCTCATAGCTAGGGTTGTGGGAACCATGGGTGAATAACAAGGTAGAAATCTAACTTCAATAACAATTTCTAGAGTGGTGTCTTGCATGTATTGATAATTCTTTCGTTTAGAATTCTTTTTTAACGGTGGCCAACGTTAGAACTCGCCTTAATGCTACTTGCCGGACCAAGGAGGTAGATAATAGGAAATAGAATTATCAACATAGATTTAGTGTATACTATCTAATAGACTAGTATTGGTTGGTATGAGTTAATAGCTTAGTCAAATACCGAATACGATGTTTAATGTGAGGTAAAGATAAGGGTTAGTATAGCAACACACGTAGCTGGACCAAGGTGCGGAGTGAAATTCTCTAGATGCCGGACCAAGGATTTAGAGATACATAACTTATCACTTTACATGCAAGATATCAGGATAGAGATGTTATAGTTAGATTTACCAAGTTAGGAACCTGTGGGGAACACTAAAGCCCTAGTTAATTTTACAATTTGATTAAAACTCCGAAAGTTAAATTTGTTAGTTGTTCGATCTTATTTAGTTAATCATTCTCATTAATTTAGAAATAAAACCCCCCTTTTTTGTATTTTAGTTGTTTTTTTTTGGAAAACAGTTGGCTAAATAATAGTAATAATACAATAAAGTTAAGTCTGAACTATTTTCCTTGTGGGATCGATCCCAACCTCATTAGTTGGGTTCTTTACTTGATACGACCGCTTTACTTCTTATTTGAGAAGTAAGTTTGAGCGTATCAAATTTTGGCGCCGCTGCCGGGGAAAGTAGCTTTTAGATTAACTTTAATTTATTACTAAAATTTAGTTAATATTTTCCTGATTTTACTTTTTCTGTTGTTTTTGATTTTTTTGCTAGGTTTGACGTCCTTGTATGCCAAATACACGGAGCGGAAGAGAACCCTTGTTTCCCTACGATCACGAGTTAGAGCGTACACTACGAAGAATGAATCAAAACTTGGGTATAAATGATGATGATCCAAACCTGAACAACCCAGCTCCGGTTGATGCTCATGGTCGATTATTACCTGATAATCCTGATCCAGGTGCACAAAGGGGACAAAATCCCGCACCACGTCCTCAAGAATACTACAGAGGCTATGACAATATTGCAGATTTTGATGGGCCACTTGTATTGCCCCCTCTACCTGAAGGTCACACCTTTGTAGTCACTAGTAGTCTAATGCAAATGCTCACTGCTAGAGGTTTGTTTTCCGGACTACCGTCCGAGGATCCACATGCTCATATAGCTAAGGTGAGGGCAGTGTGTAAAAGCTGTGTAGGAAGGCCTGATTTGAATTTGGATGTAATAGGGCTAAGAGTATTTCCTCTTTCACTGACGGGAGAGGCTGCCATTTGGTTCACTGAGCTTCCTTATAACTCAATCTTCACTTGGAACCAATTAAGGGACGTTTTCTTAGCACGTTACTACCCGGTCTCCAAGAAACTAAATCACAAAGATAGAGTTAACAACTTTGTGGCACTACCAGGAGAATCAGTTAGTAGTTCTTGGGATAGGTTCACTTCATTTCTGAGAAGTGTCCCCAATCACCGCATAGATGATGAGTCACTCAAAGAATACTTCTACCGGGGACAGGATGATAATAATAAAGCGGTATTGGATACTATAGCAGGTGGTTCTTATGGGGAGTGTCCTTATGCTGAAATTGCCGAAAAATTAGAGAAAATTTCCCGAAATAATAAAGCATGGAGTACTAGAAAGACAGATACTGGGAGAAATACTTTTGCAGTGCAATCCACACACAACCCAGCCACAGATGAGATTCGTGAAGAGATGGCACAGATGAGAACTGAGCTTGGGTTAGTGTTAAAACATGTCACTGGGGGTGCAGAAAAGATAAACGCAGTGAACTACTTGTCTAAACCACCACCACCAACTGATGAATATTATTATGGGGAAGATTCTTATGCAGTAAATGATCAGACGGGGGGTTTCCAACCAAATGCCCAAGGCTCCAATCAGGAGAATTGGTGCCAAGGTCAAGGAAATCAAGGTCGGAACTATGGTAACTACAACCGCGAGGGTAATTATGTTCGTGATGGAAATTACAACCGCGACAACAACTTCAACAGGGGTAACTATGGTAACAGAAATGAGAGGAGTGGGCCATATGTTCCTCCTCAAAATCGTGAAGTTGCTCCTAGGGATGGTGGAGGTAGTATGGCGCGAGTTGAGGATATGTTGCATAAGATGATGAGGAGGTTCGATGCCAGTGATGAGCACACCAAAGAGTTAAGGAGTGATGTAGCAGGTATTGGACAGAAAGTTGATACACATGCCATATCAATCAAGCAGCTTGAATTGCAAATGGCTCAATTATCTGCAACTGTGAACACACGGCAACCGGGCACTCTTCCTAGCAACACTGTCCAAAATCCAAAAAATGATGGACACTGCATGGCAATTACTACTCGTGGTGGTAAACAAACTATTGACCCACCTATGCCGTCTATTGTGGAAAAGGTGATGAAAGACAATGATGAAGTGGTAGAGGTTAGTGATGAAGTAGAAGATAACACTGATAAAGTTGCTGAAGTGCCTAAAAAGGTAACTCCCATGCCTAGACCTCCACCCCCCTTTCCTCAAAGATTAGTGAAAAAGACCGAAGATGGCAAATATCGGCGTTTTATAACAATGTTGAAGCAACTTTCTATCAATGTTCCTTTAGTAGAAGCTCTTGAACAAATGCCCGGTTATGCCAAGTTTATGAAAGATTTGGTTACAAAGAAAAGATCGGTCACTTTTGAGGATGATGACAGAATGCAGCATTGTAGTGCTATTGCTACAAGGTCGTTAGTGCAAAAGAAAGAAGATCCGGGTGCATTTACTATTCCTTGTACAATCGGGTTATTACATTTTGCGAAAGCATTATGTGATCTGGGGGCAAGCATAAATCTCATGCCCCTCTCGATTTATAAGAAGTTGGGTTTGGGTGACCCAAAGCCCACTGCGATGCGGCTACTGATGGCCGATCGAACAGTAAAAAGGCCTATAGGGATACTCCATGATGTGCTAGTAAAAGTGGAGTCGTTCATATTTCCAGCAGATTTTGTCATTCTTGATTGTGAAGTCGATTTTGAGGTGCCTATTATTCTTGGGAGGCCATTCCTTGCTACGGGTAGAGCTTTAGTTGATATGGAAAAAGGGCAGATGAAATTTCGGTTGAACAATGAAGAAGTGACTTTCAACATTTGTAGGTCCATGCGGCAGAGTGGTGAGCTCCAATCGGTATCTGCCATATCCTACAAAATTGGTGAATCATCCAAGACACAAATAGAAGAACGACTAGGTGTAGAAGCACTGGCGGCAGTGATAATGAATCTTGATAATGAAGGCATTGAAGAATATATGTCATTAGTTGCTGCCCTTGATCGTGGTAATGTCCGGTTTAAACCGAAGAAATATGAGCTAGACATGAAGAATCGCGAGTCTCCACCCGCTAAACCATCCATTGAGGAGGCTCCAAAGCTAGAACTAAAAGCTCTCCCACCTCATCTAAGGTATGAATTCTTAGGAACCGGTGACACATTACCGGTAATCATTGCATCAGATCTAAATGAACAACAAGTTGAGAGTCTTGTCAAAGTGCTAAAAAGGTTCAAAAGAGCTATTGGGTGGACCATTGCGGACATTATTGGGATCCCTCCTGGTATTTGTTCTCATAAAATCAAACTCATGCCCGATCATAAGCCAAGTATTGAGCACCAGAGACGCTTAAACCCACCTATGCAAGAGGTCGTGAAGAAGGAAATCATAAAGTGGTTAGATGCAGGAGTAATTTATCCAATCGCCGATAGTAGTTGGGTATGTCCTGTTCAGTGTGTACCTAAGAAAGGGGGAATGACTGTGGTCCCCAATGAAAAAAATGAACTGGTTCCAATGAGGCCGGTGACTGGATGGAGGGTGTGTATGGATTATCGGAAATTAAATGCATGGACCGAAAAGGACCATTTTCCCATGCCCTTCATGGATCAGATGTTGGATAGACTCGCCGGAAAAGGGTGGTACTGTTTTCTTGATGGTTATTCAGGGTATAATCAGATCTCTATTGCACCAGAAGATCAAGAGAAGACCACTTTTACCTGTCCATATGGGACCTTTGCGTTCAAGAGAATGCCGTTTGGGTTGTGCAATGCACCCGCCACATTTCAGAGATGTATGATGTCTATATTCTCCGACATGGTGGAAGATACTATTGAGGTCTTTATGGATGATTTTTCAGTGGTTGGTGAAACTTTCGAGCAATGTTTGAGCCATTTGTCTGAGGTTCTTAAGAGATGTGAAGATTGCAATTTAGTTCTCAATTGGGAAAAATGCCACTTCATGGTCAAAGAAGGTATTGTTTTGGGCCATCGTATTTCAGAAAAGGGCATAGAAGTTGATCGAGCCAAAGTCGAGGTGATAGAGAAACTTCCTCCACCTATCTTCGTAAAAGGTGTGAGAAGCTTTCTTGGGCATGCAGGTTTTTACAGGAGATTCATCAAAGATTTCTCGAAAATTGCACATCCATTGTGCAAACTGTTGGAGAAAGATTGTAAGTTTTCTTTTGATGAATCCTGTCTGAAAGCTTTTGGCGATCTCAAAGAAAAACTGGTATCTGCACCTATCATTATTTCTCTGGATTGGAATAGTCCATTTGAGGTAATATGTGATGCGAGTGGGGTTGCCCTTGGTGTGGTATTGGGACAAAGAAGGGACAAAATCCTTCATCCCATTTACTATGCTAGTAAAGCCCTCAATGAAGCTCAGAAGAACTATACAGTCACTGAACAAGAGCTCCTTGCTGTAGTATTTGCGTTTGAAAAATTTCGCTCCTATTTGCTAGGTACTAGAGTCATAGTGCATACTGACCATTCTGCCCTGAGATATTTGATGGCGAAGAAGGACGCAAAACCAAGGTTAATTCGTTGGGTATTACTACTGGAAGAATTTGACTTTGAGGTAAGGGATAGAAAAGGGACCGAAAATCAAGTTGCTGATCACTTGTCCCGTTTAGAAGATGAAGCTATGAGAGAGTTGGGGGATAAGACTGATATTGATAACACGTTCCCCGATGAGCATGTCTTGGCTGCCTCACAAGACCTGATTCCGTGGTTTGCAGATTTTGCGAACTACCTAGCTAGTGATCTTGTTCCATCGGACTTGTCTTTTCATCAAAGGAAAAAGTTCATGTACGATGTGAAGAAATTCTTTTGGGATGAACCATACTTATACAGGAGTTGTGCTGACGGGCTTATTCGGCGTTGTGTGCCAGAAGTTGAGATGTTGAGTATTTTAGAGGCATGCCATTCCTCACCCTTTGGTGGACATCATAGTGGTGTCCGGACTGCTCATAAGATCTTCCAAAGTGGTTACTATTGGCCAACTATTCATCAAGATTCTCATGAGTTCGCCAAAGCATGTGATAGATGTCAAAGAGATGGCGGCATTTCAAGAAAGCAAGAGCTCCCTCTAAATCCCATTCTTGTAATTGAGTTATTTGATGTTTGGGGTATTGACTTTATGGGTCCGTTCGTGAGTTCTCATGGAATGAAGTATATTTTAGTAGCAGTGGATTATGTATCCAAGTGGGTGGAAGCTATCGCCCTCGCAAACAATGAAGGGAAGAGTGTCACTGCATTCTTGAAAAAGAATATATTTTCTCGATTTGGTACCCCACGGGCAATTATTAGTGATGGGGGATCCCACTTTTGCAACAAATTGTTCAAGGGATTATTGGAGAAATATGGGGTTCGCCATAATGTGGCCACTCCTTACCATCCTCAAACTAGTGGGCAAGTTGAAGTATCAAATAGGGAAATCAAACAGATTTTGTCGAAAACAGTGAACGCTAGTAGAACAGATTGGTCAAGGAGGCTTGATGATGCTCTTTGGGCTTACCGGACAGCATATAAGACTCCCATAGGTATGTCCCCATACCAACTAGTATATGGGAAAGCATGTCATCTTCCGGTTGAATTAGAGCATAAAGCCATGTGGGCTATGAAGAAGCTAAAAATGGACTGGAACGAAGCTGCAGAACAACGATTAAATGGGTTAAATGAACTCGATGAATTTTGCCTTAAGGCTTATGAAAGCTCAGCCCTCTACAAAGAGAAGATGAAGAAGTACCATGACCTAAAAATCGAGAAACGAGAGTTTATGATTGGGGATTCGGTGCTTTTATTCAACTCTAGATTGCGCTTGTTTCCGGGCAAGCTAAAGTCTAAATGGACTGGACCGTACTTGATCACCAAATTATTCCCTCATGGAGCCGTTGAGTTGGAAAACAAGGAAGGTGTGCGGTTTAAGGTGAACGGACAACGTCTCAAAATCTATATTGGTCATGCGGAATCGGCGAATGAGGTGGTTGAGGCATATCATCTTGATGAAGTCTGAGTAATCAAGTGTCCTCAGTCGTGCCGCGACGTTAAATCAGGCGATGGTTGGGAGGCAACCCAATAGTTATCATCTAATCACGTTTATAGTTTTTGTGTTTTTCTCTTTCTAGTAACAGTAGCATTTTCTATTTATGGGTTGTAAATTTTCAGGTAGCACATCTACAGGAAGTACTGCAGACAAGTTATTCTACATCAGTCACTGACGGATACATCGACGGACCGTCACGCCTGTGACGGACCGTCGCCTGACTCCGTCGTGCCAGGTACGCTCTCTTGTAATTTTGAAAAACTAGGGCACAGGCGACGGACCGTGTGATGGACCGTCACAACTGCGACGAACCGTCATCGGGGTTTCGTCACGCCATTACCCGGCTACCCGACCCGACCCGGCTTAAGAATTTTAAAAGTTTAAAACGTTTTAAACCCCCCCACCCCTTCATTATCAGTTTTCACTTAATCTTCCCTCCATTTTCTCCCCTTCCAACTTCACTCTCTTCCCAAATTCCCCATCTTCTCCCATTGTTCATCCCAAAATTTTCCCTCTTGGTCGGAATTTGCTGCAGTGATTCTTAGCCTTCTAACTTGAGTGCCATCATTTGTGCATTATTGTCTCCTCTTCCAAGGTATGTATTCCTGAAACTCTACCCTTTACTATTTTTTGGTTGTTTTACTGTTTTTCCCTATTGATTGCATATGGGTTTCTGCTTTTGCCTAGATATTATCTAACTTAGGTCTGTAATTCCACAAACTGCCTGGACAATACTAGAGAAATTAGGGCTTTAAAACTTACCAATTTGGGTTGTCATTCTGACTCACATGGGGTAAAACTTGGCACCCCTCAGTTCTGTCTCTGTTTCACAGCATGACAACCCGATCCTGCACAACCGTCGTGACGGTCAGAGACCCCTGTCCTAGGGGTCTCAACACTTTTTCCAAGTGTCCACTGACGAACACATGTGATGGACCGTCATACCCACGACGGTCCATCCTGCACAACCGTCGTGACGGTCAGAGACCCCTGTCCTAGGGTACCTCAACCTTTGAACTTTTTACTACCTCTTCCACTTTCTTTTCTGTGGTTTTTGCTTTAGTGTATCTCTTCTTTGGAGCCAGTTCCTCTAATTGCAGCCCACTTCTAGTGTTTACCGCATGCAGTTGCTTTGGGTTGGGCTCAGTATCACCAGGCATCCCACCTTGGGGATGCAAGTTCAAAGAATTAGCTTCTTGCGCAACTTGTTTCTCTAAACTCATTTGGGACATATGGATGTTCCTGATTTTCTCATCCTGCTTATTTATTATAGCACTTAAATTGGTCCCCATTTCAGTCATGATCTTTTGGAATATCTCTTCATTGGTCATCCCCCCTCAAGATTTGACTTTGGTTGGAATTTTGACATTTCTACCCAGCCCCTTGGGTACGGTATTGATTTGCCCCTTGTTCCTGATTTTAGTTTTGGTTCCCTCCCCAGGAGAAGTTATGATGGTTCCTCCAACTAGGGTAGTAACTATTACCATAATTTTTTTGGCCTTGGATCCTTTGTGCATTTCCCACATAATTCACAGAACCCGAGTTTGCCTCATATCTTTCAGCATCATGGGTTCCACTACAACATACCTCACACCAATTTGCTATGCGTCGTGCCATGTTTATCGGTGCTTGACTTAGAGATAACTTTTTAAATTATAAGGTCATGTTATGTTGCATTGCATATATTTTAGCATTTAAAGTAGTAGCTTGGTCTACATCTAAAATCCCTACAGCTTTTTGGGTTGTGGTTCTAGACATTTCCCCTTTATACACTTGGTTCTCTTCCTAAAGTTTATCAAGTAAATCAAAGAAGTCTTCACTTGTTATGGATAGGACTTGTCCACGTACTGCAGTATTAAGAAAAGCACGAGCATTATATTATAAAACCTCAAAGAAAGTGTGAGACAATACCTTATTAGTCTGCATACGGTGTGGGCAAGCGTTCAACATTTGTTTGAAGCACTCCCATTCCTGTTACATATCTTCTCCATGATTTTGAGCAAAGTTTATTATCTCACCTTTCAGCTTAGCAATTTTCTTAGATGGGTAGAATCGACTCAAAAACTTCTTTGTTAGGCCATCCTACGTAGTGATGGAGTTTGGTGGTTCGGACTCTAGCCATTTCCTTGCAGCTCCCAGCAATGAGTACGGGAATAATGTGAGTATCACATAGTCCAGTGAAACTCCAATTGGTATGTAGGTATCAGTAATTTCTATGAAGGTCCTAAGATGAAGTTGGGGATCTTCATGGGGGAGATCAGTAAATTTCCCATTGATATGGATACCATGTTCCTCTTTAATTCAAACCTACCCCTCTATGGATGTTTCCTAATACTAGATGCCAAATTGGCGGAGAGTGGAACTGTCACATCTCGTACTGGACTTGCTGGAATGATAGGGACATGAGGGGGTCCTTCTGGGTTGTCAATATTTTCTGGATTGTTTGGAACCCTTAGGTTATTCACCTCTTCCGGATTGTCTTGATGATCATTACCATGATTTCCCAGACCTAACCCTAATTCCCCTCACCCTTGATTCATTTTTCTCCGCTGATGAAAACTCTTTCAAGTTCAGTGTAAGGATCAACCAGATCTCCTTTTTGAGCCAGACCTGAAAACCAAATGCCTGCAATAAATAATCTAATATCAAGTAATTAATGCCTAAAATTTCTAATTTTCGACTTAAGAAGATTGAATACAAATCAATTTCTAAGTCCCCGGAAGTGGCGCCAAAAACATGTTGCTCCTCAGTATACATGCAAGTGTACGTGGTCGCGCAAGTGATATAGTTTCTTTTAGAAACGAGTTACCGTTCCCAAGGGACTTAATATCAACTTATATTCACACTTAATTCCACAATTAAAGAGAAAAGTAACTACTTCAAGAAATAATGATTTATGTTTAACTACGACTAGTATGCACTAATTTAAAGTAAACAAAGATGAACGATTTTGATATAATGTTTCAAGCAAGATAGAAAACAATTCCAAGGTTGCAGCATATAATGAATGCCATGCATCATATTATCGGCTTTGAACTACTTCAGTTGTCAAATTACTGGATTGTAGGGTTTATAATATGATCTAGGTTACACAACTCTCGTCGCCTACCTTAGCTAGCTATCTAACTACATGATTGAGCGGGGATAAATAAACTAACTAGGGAGCATTTATATTTCATCCTACTTTATAACCAAGCAAGATGTTCGTCTTCCGGGCATCACTATTGAGTACTAATCTCCTCAATTTAATGGGCGAACTGATCTCTCTATATTCTCTAGTCCATCTAATCTCTCCTATGGTCAATTCAAGATTAGACAATAGGTTTATTTTATGGTGCGCAAGCATAAAATAGTAAAACAAGAATGTAAAAGTAATTTGAATTGACAACCAGAGATTATGTAACAACCCTAAAATGAATAGGATCAAGACTTAGGGTGTCAAGATTTAAGGTTGATAATTTAATTTAATTAATTGATCATTATTAATCTTATTAATAAAAAGGAAAATCAGATTTTATTTATTTATTTATTTTTAGTTAATTAAAATCCTAACTTTTGACTAAGTCTTAAATTTAGTCTCCTAATCCTAAACCAACTCTCTCCCTCACGTTTCTCAACTCTCTCACGTTCTCAATCTCTTTCTCACGTTAGTTCTGCCAAGAACAACAAGAAAAGCAGAAAATACATCAAGAGTTATTCACACTTGAAGAACTCACTAGAATTTTTTTTTAAGTAAAGACAAAAGAATCAAGACGACAAGGCTAAGAGAGGTTCATCGAGTAGGGTGTGTGTTGAAGTAAATTTGGCGTGGTTTGGAGGAGTTTCCGGGCAGCAGCTTCAAGCTTGAACAACATCAAAAGGTATGGTTTTCTCTCATGGAATTCTTTCTCCAAGAGTATTTTCTTTCGAACGTTTCTTAATCTCTTGAAACTAAGGTTGTTCCCCCTTCGTATGTCCTTGTCCTTAGCTCCCAAACGATTCCATAGGATGGGTATGTTGTGCTGTTAGAATTAGGACTAATTGACGTATTTATATTAAATGCAAACATGTTTTATGTGAGGGAAATTACGAAACGATATTCGAAGTGCAAAAATATGTGTATGTGTGTGCATCGTGGCCGTGGCTTTAGCCACTATTTTGGGTCAATTTTTCATGGGTATATTTGGTGTATTTTATGTATGTAACGTGTGTGTAATGTGGTGGTTATGATAATGAAAAATGTTGGGTGGAATAACACCCTTTTAACTAAGTAAACTCATGAAATATTTGACTCAAAAACGGATAACAAAATAAAGAGAAGAATATCCCCAGAAATCTGGAAATTTGCACACTTTTAAAGAAGTGAGGCCATCAGGTTTTGAACCTGTGACCTCCTTCTTAGCAGTCGCTAGGAAAAGAAGAAAAAGAAGAAAAAAGGGGGGATGGGGGAATCAAACTCGCGCCCCAGCCCCGTATTCGCGAAAGTGAAAGAAAAAAATAAGGAAGGGGGCGGGGAATCGAACTCGTGACCGTTTGGTCACTGGAGTTCGCGAAAAAATGAAAGAAATAAGGGAGGGGGCGGGGAATCGAACTCGTGACCATTGGGTCCCTGAGGTTCGCGAAAAGGAAAAGAAAATTAAAGGGGAGGCGTGGGATTCGAACCCACGACCTCCCAGTGCGCGCGAGGAGAAGAAAGAAAAAAAATAAAAAATAAGAGGGGGGCTGGGGGGAATCGAACTCGCGACCAGCTCCCCCTCCAGCGAAATTCAACAAAAATAAAGGGGTCTGTGGGGGTTCGAACCCACAACCTCCCCCTTTGAAGTGAACTTTTATTAAATTAAAAAGTAAAGAGGTGTGGGGGCTTGAACCCTCAACACTTTGATTAATTAAGAGGGAAATTAAAATAGAAAAAATTTATCTTTCAATATAAACGTGAGATTTAATTTAAAGTCTAATGTTATGAATATTAGAAAATAGAATTTATGAAAAATACAAATTATATCCAAGTGATTCAAGATTTGGGGTTTCCTTGCCCAAACTTCCGTATTGATACATAAGTCATACGTGAACAAAATATCCAAGAATAATGCCACTTACTTAGATCAAAAATCAAGATCTTGGCATATATACAAGATACATAAGTCTTGTACTACAAAATCTTAGGACTGTAAGAATCACTTAACGAACTATGAATGAAGCCCCATGTATCGTATATATAGACACATAAGTCTAACATGCGTTCAAAAGTAAGTGAACCTAAGATGTATGAAGTGAAATGATGAACCCTAGAAGGGTTAAGTATGAGTGTAAGATACACCAAATGGCCAAGTGCATTGGCATATGATGAAATGAACATTCACGTAATAAGAGGTGATTAACTATGAAAAACAAAGGTGCTAATGATGATGAAGGTGGTGACAACATGATATGAGGCTAATGTAAATGATGAGAGCAATCTCAAATGAGCCTAAGTAAATGTTACCAATACGTACTCACTAATGAGAGTGTAAGATAATGAAGAGACCATTCTCTATCAACACTCTAATGAGAGTATTGAGCTTAACACACTCAATACGAATGATGAGATGAGAAATTATCTAAAGGAGCTATGATGTCCTCATACTAGAAGCCAGCTTCATGACGTATGAGATGAAGGTAATGGAACTTTATACTGAGCACCGATAGACTAGATTTGAGCGGTGATGCCTTATTTTGGGAAGGGCAGAGGTTCACGTAACTCTTATGAGATGAGACTGTCCGGCCTGCCGGGTATGGGTCTCCCTATATCTCCTAGTCTTCGAACCTATACAGCCAATATAGGGATCTGGCGGGGTTAAATTCCCATGTACGCTAGCATGTTATTGGGTCACTTTGGTCGGTGATTCCACCTCTTTTTGGTGTGGGGGATAAACTGGATTTCATAATGCTCACATGATCTATGTTGGTTAAAGTTAAAGTTCCCAATGAATGAATGAGGCCAGCCTGAAATGAAGCACATAAAGAATTGAATGATACCGAAGGAGTTAGGGTAGGATAATCAAGAGGTGAGCTAGACTCAGGTAATAACATTAGGTTATTCCTGATCATTGCACAGCAAAACCGATGAAAGTCTTAAACTACACCCTAGGTATAGCTGGTGTTCACACTGGCCTATGAATGAAATGCAATGAAGTACGTATGAATGAATGAAGTAGACTCTGTGTTTACTAATGAAGACTCCCTAGTTGAGGTCCCATATGTTGAGCCCTCATTTTGGAAAGTCTTAATATTAAGTCCATGATTCCAAGGTCTCATGGCATATGAATGAATGATACAAACGAAGCTATGTGTTGTGTGTTATGTGTTATGATATGTGCTATATGAAGATGGTATGTGTTGTGTGCAATGCGATATTTAATATGATGCATGTTACTCTCTTAGCATGACCTTCCTAATCTCAAATTGGCAAGTCCACTGACTTGACTTCCAAAAATCATGTTGTTAGGAAAGAGCTATTCTTTCTCATGCATTTCCGTGGTGTGTGCTTGCATGTACCCATACTTAGTACAAGTGTGTACTAACCCCTATACATCTATACTATTTTAGGTGCAGGCACAGGTAGTCGATAGAGTTGCAGGATCATTGTTGCAGCTATCCGGACGTCAGCATTCATCCGGAGTTTGGTAGGTCCTCATGCTTTCGATGATACTACTGTTTTATATTCTAGCGTAGTTTTAGAGTTGAGCTAGTGGAGCATGTTCCACTAGCGTTTCTTTCCTGCTCTTTATTCAGATTTTGTATTTGGGCCATTTTGGCAATTATACAATTAAGACTCATGAACTATTTCTTTCAGTTGTTTATCTCTTTAATGTTAGATGGTTGATGATGAACGATTATAAAATTTTAAGAATGTTTGGCAAGCATGTTTAAAGAACAAAAAGTTTTAAATTTTCCGCTAAAATTAACCTATGTAAAGTAAGTATGACGTAAGTAGGCTTGTTTGTGACCTCTGAGAGGTCAACGACGCCGGTCTCATCTGGGGTCTAGATTCTAGTCGTGACAAAGTTGGTATCAGAGCACTAGGTTAAATTTCGAGAATAATGAGTGCACATCAACCACATTGAGTAGTTTCTAAGTCATGGTAGTGAAGTGCACCACTATCCTGAATTTGAGACTGCATGATGCGTAGGAAATTTCCCTTTTTCTGATCTTATCGTGCTTTTCTGAATGTCTCATTTCTTGGTGTTATGAGCGTATCTAAAATCAATCTTTGTTGTTTTCAGAGAATGGACCCTAGGAGGGCTATTGATCAGAGGAGAGGAAGAGCAGCTGCTAGGGGCAACCGAGTTCCACCCCAGGCTCCAGCTGCAGGAGAGGCTGTGCCAGTTAATCCAGCTGGGTTGACTGATGCTGAGGTGAGGGCATCTCTGGCCCAGATGGCACAGGCCATTGCTATGCAGGCCCAGGCCATGACTGCCCAGGTCAACCGGCAGAATGTTCAGAGGGAGAACCCACCGGTTTGTAGCATGGCTGACAGGCTGAGGGATTTCACGAGGATGAATCCTCCTATTTTCACAGGGTCTAGGACTGCAGAGGATCCCCAGGAGTTTGTGGATGAGGTGCATAAGATCCTGGTGGCTATGGGGGCCACTGATATTGAGATGGCTGAGCTGGCTTCCTATCAGATCAAGGATGTTGCAAAGACTTGGTGCAAGATGTGGCAAGATAGTCGTGTCTTAGGTGGAGTGCCAGTCACATGGGAGCTGTTCAAGACAGCATTTCTGGAGAGATTTTCCCCAGGGAGATGACGGAGGCCAAGGTTGAGGAATTCATCAACCTTAAACAAGGCTCTATCACAGTCAGGGAGTATTCCCTGAAGTTTGTTAAGCTGTCAAGGTATGTTATCTTCCCTAGTATTACATAGCAAGAATGAGGAGAATACTGAACTTTGTTGAAATTATCCAGGTATGCTACTTCCCTGGTTGCTAACAACAGGGATGAGATGAGCAGGTTTCTCACAGGGATCAATGGGGACCTGGAGGAGGAGTGTCGATCTGCGATGCTCCATCATAATATGGATCTTTCCAGGTTGATGGTGCATGTCCAGCAGGTAGAGGACAGCCGCAGAAAGAGAGGTGTTCGTGATGCTAGGAGGCCTAGGCCTCAAGATCAGGCAGGACCCAGTCATGGAGGCCACAGGAACAACTTTGGAGTCCGTGAGCAGCCAAGGTTCAAAAGGGGGCAGCATAGTTCTGGGAATTTTAATCCTCAGAGAGGTGCTACAACTACAGGAGGCAGACCTGAGCCCAAGAGGGGCAATGGAGGTGAGATACAGCGTCCTAAGAAGAATTGTGCTAAGTGTGGCCGAGCTCACAGTAGAGAGTGCAGACAGGGCACTAATGCCTGCTTCGGTTGTGGTAAGAGTGGACACATGGTCAGAGACTGTCCACAGAACAGAGGTCAGGCTGGAGGTAATGCTCAGCCTAGGCCTAATCCATAGGGTGCAGCAGCAGCCGAGCCTCCTAAGAGGAACAGGTTCTATGCCCTGAAGGGCAGGGAGGAGCAGGAGAAGTCCGCTGATGTGGTCACAGGTATGCTGCAAGTGTTCTCAACTTCTGTTTATGCTTTACTTGATCCAGGGTCTACACTTTCCTTTGTAACTCCTGTGCTTGCTCTTACTTTTGAGATATTGCCTGAAGTTCTACATGATCCTATAGTGGTTAGTACACCTTTAGGAGAGAATGTAACAATTGATAGAGTATACAAGGATTGCCCAATAGTTGTGAGTGGTAAAACTATGTGTGCAAACCTGGTTGAGTTACCCATGCATGATTTTGATGTTATTCTTGGCATGGATTGGCTTCACAGTTGTTATGCTTGCTTGGACTGTCGTAGTAGAGTGGTGAGATTTTGCTTTCCTAATGAAGAAGAGTTAGTCTGGGAGGGGTACAATTCGAGTTGTCCTAACCCCTTGATTTCTAACCTTAAGGCCAATAAAATGATGTCCAAGGGGTTATTGTGTCATCTTGTGAGTGTTAATGATTTAGATCAAGACATTCCTTCCATAGACTCAGTACCTGTAGTGAATGAGTTCTTAGATGTGTTTCCTGATGATTTACCTGGAGTCCCTCCCCTTCGGGAGATTGACTTTGGTATTGATTTAGAACCCGATACTAAACCAATTTCAATTCCTCCTTACAGAATGGCTCCAGCTGAGCTCAAAGAGTTGAAGCTGCAGTTAAAAGATCTCACTGACAAGGGTTTCATTCAGCCGAGCATATCCTCTTGGGGCGCCCCAGTGTTGTTTGTAAAGAAGAAAGATGGAACCCTTAGAATGTGTATCGATTATCGGCAGCTCAACAAAGTCACTATAAATAATAAGTATCCACTCACCAGAATAGATGATTTGTTCGATCAACTCCAAGAGTCTAGTTTCTTCTCTAAGATTGATCTTCGTTCAGGGTATCATTAACTTAGGGTTAGGGATGGAGATATCCCAAAGACAGCCTTTCGTACCCGCTATGGTCACTATGAGTTTTTAGTCATGTCATTTGGTCTCACGAATGCACCTGCTGCATTTATGGATCTCATGAACAGGGTCTTCCGTGAATACCTTGAATCTTTCGTCATAGTATTCATTGATGACATTCTCATCTACTCTAAGACTAAGGAAGAGCATGAACAGCATTTGAGACAAACTTTGTAGGTACTTAGACAGCATCAGTTGTATGCCAAATTTAGCAAATATGAATTCTGGCTGAGATCAGTGACCTTCCTGGGTCATGTTGTGTCCTATCAGGGCGTGGAGGTGGATCCCAGGAAGACTGAGGCTGTGAAGAACTAGCCAAAGCCTCTTACTCCCACTAACATTCGTAGCTTTTTGGGATTGGCTGGTTACTACCGCAGGTTTGTGGAGGGCTTTTCTTTCATTGCTGCCCCATTGACAGCTTTGACTAAGAAGAAAGCCAAGTTTGAATGGACGGAGACTTGTGAGAAGAGTTTTCAGGAGCTCAAGGACAGACTCACTTCAGCCCCGGTGTTTACTTTGCCTAATTGTGGTGAGAATTACACTGTTTATTGTGATGCATCTAGGGTTGGTTTGGGTTGTGTTCTTATGCAGGTTGGTAAGGTGATAGCCTATGCGTCCAGACAGCTCAAGGTTCATGACAAGAATTATCCCACTCATGACCTGGAGTTGGCAGCTGTGGTGTTTGCACTGAAGCTGTACGTCAGCGGAGATGGTTGGAGCTGTTGAAGGATTATGACATGAATGTGCACTACCATCCAGATAAGGCTAATGTTGTAGCTGATGCTTTGAGCAGGATGAGCATGGGAAGTACAGCTCACGTTGAGGATGAGAAGAAGGAGCTGGTGAAAAATGTACACAGACTGGCCAGACTGTGTGTGCGTTTGGTTTACTCCACTAGTGGGGATGAATCAGTTCATCCTAGTTCTGAATCATCCTTGGTAGTTGAAGTCAAGAAGGGTCAGCATCTAGATCCTGTGTTGATGGAGCTGAAGGACTCAGTGCTGATGAAGATGAATGAGTCTTTCGCTTTGGGAGGTGATGGCATACTTAGATATCAAGACAGGCTGTGTGTGCCAGATGTGGATGATTTGTGGACCAGGATTGTTCCAGAGGCCCATGGTTCCAGATATTCTATACATCCAGGTTCCACCAAGATGTATCATGATCTCAAGCAAATTTATTGGTGGGATGGCATGAAGAAGGACATTGCAGAACATGTGGCCAAGTGTCCTAATTGTCAGCAGGTTAAGGCAGAGCATCTTAAGCCTGGTGGTCTGACTCAGATTATTGAGGTTCCGACTTGGAAATGGGAGGCCATTAATATAGACTTCGTGGTTGGGCTTCCGAGGACTAGGAGGCAGCATGACTCTATATGGGTTATTGTGGACAGATTGACTAAGTCTGCCCACTTTATCCCTGTGAAGTCTACTTACAGAGCCGAGGATTATGCGAGACTCTACATTGATGAGATTGTGAGATGGCATGGGATTCCCTTGTCTATTATTTCAGACAGAGGAGCTCAGTTTACGTCTCATTTCTGGAGATCTTTCCAGAAGAGGTTGGGCACATAGGTGAAGCTTAGCACTGCCTTTCACCCTCAGACAGATGGGCAGGCAGAGCGCACCATACAGACATTGGAGGATATGTTGAGAGCATGTGTGATTGACTTCAGAGGTAACTGGGATGACCATCTGCCTTTGATAGAGTTCTCGTATAATAATAGCTATCACTCCAGCATTGGGATGGCATCGTTTAAGGCACTGTATGGTAGGAGGTGTATATCTCCAGTTGGGTGGTTCGAGGTTGGAGAGTCATCCATTTTAGGTCTGGAGATCATTCATTAGGCCTTAGAGAAGGTCAGAATGATTAGGGATAGGTTGACTACTGCTTACAGTCGGCAGAAGTCATATGCTGATAACAGAAAGCAGTCCTTAGAGTTTGATATTGGTGACCAGGTTTACTTGAAAATATCGCCTATGAAAGGGGTGATGAGATTTGGTAGAAAAGGGAAGCTGAGTCCGAGGTATGTTGGGCCATACGAGATCCTACAGCGTGTGGGTGAGGTTGCCTATGAGTTAGCATTGCCTACAGAACTAGCTTCTGTTCACCCCGTCTTTCATGTCTCTATGTTGAAAAAGTGCCTAGGTGATCCAGCATCAATCTTACCTGTTGAAGGTTTGGGGGTTGGTGAAGACTTGTCTTATGAGGAGGTACCTGTTGAGATTTTAGACAGACAGGTCAAGCGGCTGAGGAACAAGGAGATTGCCACAGTGAAGGTATTGTGGAGAAATCATCTTGTTGAGGGTGCTACGTGGGAGGCTGAGGCCGACATGAGAGCCCGCTACCCTCACCTGTTCAGCTCTTGAGGTTAGACTTCCTACTCTTAAACCTACGTTTCCTTATCTCTCCGTATTTTGTTGCTATTGATTGACTATGTATAGTGATTTTGTTATGATCTGACTGGAATTACGATGTGAAGTGGTAGTGTCATTCGGGGACGAATGTTCCTAAGGGGGGGGGGGTAATGTAACAACCCTAAAATGAATAGGATCAAGACTTAGGGTGTCAAGATTTAAGGTTGATAAATTAATTTAATTAATTGATCATTATTAATCTGATTAATAAAAAGGAAAATCAGATTTTATTTATTTATTTATTTTTAGTTAATTAAAATCCTAACTTTTGACTAAGTCTTAAATTTAGTCTCCTAATCCTAAACCAACTCTCTCCCTCACGTTTCTCAACTCTCTCACGTTCTCAATCTCTTTCTCACATTAGTTCTGCCAAGAACAACAAGAAAAGCAGAAAATACATCAAGAGTTCTTCACACTTGAAGAACTCACTAGAATTGTTTTTTAAGTAAAGACAAAGGAATCAAAACGACAAGGCTAAGAGAGGTTCATCGAGTAAGGTGTGCGTTGAAGTAAATTTGGCGTGGTTTGGAGGAGTTTCCGGGCAGCAGCTTCAAGCTTGAACAACGTCAAAAGGTATGGTTTTCTATCATGGAATTCTTTCTCCAAGAGTATTTTCTTTCGAACGTTTCTTAAATTCTTGAAACTAAGGTTGTTCCCCCTTCGTATGTCCTTGTCCTTAGCTCCCAAACGATTCCATAGGATGGGTATGTTGTGCTGTTAGAATTAGGACTAATTTACATATTTATATTAAATGCAAACATGTTTTATGTGAGGGAAATTACGAAATGATATTCGAAGTGCAAAAATGTGTGTATGTGTGTGCATCGTGGCCGTGGCTTTAGCCACTATTTTGGGTCGATTTTTCATGGGTATATTTGGTGTATTTTATGTATGTAACGTGTGTGTAATGTGGTGGTTATGATAATGAAAAATGTTGGGTGGAATAACACTCTTTAAACTAAGTAAACTCATGAAATATTTGACTCAAAAACGGATAACAAAATAAAGAGAAGAAAATCCCCAGAAATCTGGAAATTTGCACACTTTTAAAGAAGTGAGGCCATCAGGTTTCGAACCTGTGACCTCCTTCTTAGCAGTCGCTAGGAAAAGAATAAAAAAAAGAAAAAAGGGGGGCTGGGCGAATCGAACTCGCGCCCCAGCCCCGTTTTCGCGAAAGTGAAAGAAAAAAATAAGGGAGAGGGCGGGGAATCGAACTCGTGACCGTTTGGTCACTGGAGTTTGCGAAAAAATGAAAGAAATAAGGGAGGGGACGGGGAATCGAACTCGTGACAATTGGGTCCCTGAGGTTCGCAAAAAGGAAAAGAAAATTAAAGGGGAGGCATGGGATTCGAACCCACGACCTCCCAGTGCGCGCGAGGAGAAGAAAGAAAAAAAAATAAAAAAAATAAGAGGGGGGCTGGGGGGAATCGAACTCGCGACCAGCTCCCCCTCCAGCGAAATTCAACAAAAATAAAGGGGGCTGTGGGGATTCGAACCCACAACCTCCCCCTTTGAAGTGAACTTTTATTAAATTAAAAATTAAAGAGGTGTGGGGGCTTGAACCCTCAACACTTTGATTAATTAAGAGGGAAATTAAAATAGAAAAAATTTATCTTTCAATATAAACGTGAGATTTAATTTAAAGTCTAATGTTATGAATATTAGAAAATAAAATTTATGAAAAATACAAATGATATCCAAGTGATTCAAGATTTGGGGTTTCCTTGCCCAAACTTCCGTATTGATACATAAGTCATACGTGAACAAAATATCCAAGAATAATGCCACTTACTTAGATCAAAAATCAAGATCTTGGCATATATACAAGATACATAAGTCTTGTACTACAAAATCTTAGGAATGTCAGAATCATTTAACGAACTATGAATGAAGCCCCATGGATCGTATGTATAGACACATAAGTCTAACATACATTCAAAAGTAAGTGAACCTAAGATGTATGAAATGAAATGATGAACCCTAGAAGGGTTAAGTATGAGTGTAAGATACACCAAATGGCCAAGTGCATTGGCATATGATGAAATGAACATTCACGTAATAAGAGGTGATTAACTATGAAAAACAAAGGTGCTAATGATGATGAAGGTGGTGACAATATGATATGAGGCTAATGTAAATGATGAGAGCAATCTCAAATGAGCCTAAGTAAATCTTACCAATACGTACTCACCAATGAGAGTGTAAGATAATGAAGAGACCATTCTCTATCAACACTCTAATGAGAGTATTGAGCTTAACACACTCAATACGAATGATGAGATGAGAAATTATCTAAAGGAGCTATGATGTCCTCATACTAGAAGCCAACTTCCATGACGTATGAGATGAAGGTAATGGAACTTTATACTGAGCACCGATAGACTAGATATGAGCGGTGATGCCTTATTTCGGGAAGGGCGGAGGTTCACGTAACTCTCATGAGATGAAACTGTCCGGACTGCCGGGTATGGGTCTCCCTATATCTCCTAGTCTTCGAACCTATACAGCCAATATAGGGATCTGGCGGGGTTAAATTCCCATGTACGCTAGCATGTTATTGGGTCACTTTAGCCGGTGATTCCACCTCTTTTCGGTGTGGGGGAGACACTAGATTTCATGATGCTCACATGATCTATGTCGGTTAAAGTTAAAGTTCCCAATGAATGAATGAGGCCAGTCTTAAATGAAGCACATAAAGAATTGAATGATACCGAAGGTGTTGGGGTAGGATAATAAGGAGGTGAGCTAGACTCAGGTAATAACATTAGGTTATTCCTGATCATTGCACAGCAAAACCGATGAAAGTCTTAAACTACACCCTAGGTATAGCTGGTGTTCACACTGGCCTATGAATGAAATGCAATGAAGTACGTATGAATGAATGAAGCAGACTCTGTGTTTGCTAATGAAGACTCCCTAGTTGGGGTCCCATATGTTGAGCCCTCATTTTGGAAAGTCTTAATATTAAGTCCATGATTCCAAGGTCTCATGGCATATGAATGAATGATACGAACGAAGCTATGTGTTGTGTGTTATGTGTTATGATATGTGCTATATGAAGATGATATGTGTTGTGTGCAATGCGATATTTAATATGATGCATATTACTCTCATGGCATGACCTTCCTAATCTCAAATTGGCAAGTCCACTGACTTGACTTCCAAAAAATCATGTTGTTAGAAAAGATATATTCTTTCTCATGCATGTCCGTGGTGTGTGCTTGCATGTACCCATACTTAGTACAAGTGTGTACTAACCCCTATACATCTACACTATTTTAGGTGCAGGCACAGGTGGTCGATAGAGTTGCAGGATCATTGTTGCAGCTATCCGGATGTCAGCATTCATCCGAAGTTTGGTAGGTCCTCATGCTTTCGAGGATACTACTGTTTTATATTCTAGCGTAGTTTTAGAGTTGAGCTAGTGGAGCATGTTCCACTAGCGTTTCTTTCCTGCTCTTCATTCAGATTTTGTATTTGGGCCATTTTGGCAATTATACAATTAAGACTTATGAACTATTTCTTTCAGTTGTTTATCTCTTTAATGTTAGATGGTTGATGATGAACGATTATAAAATTTTAAGAATGTTTGGCAAGCATGTTTAAAGAACAAAAAGTTTCAAATTTTCCACTAAAATTAACTTATGTAAAGTAAGTATGACGTAAGTAGGCTTGTTTGCGACCTCTGAGAGGTCAACGACGCCGGTCTCGTCTGGGGTCTAGATTCCAGTCGTGACAGATTAATTCATGAAACCTCAAATATTCAACAATCGATTCACAGCTCCAGCCCCAAAACTAGGGCGTTTAGCTACTCATGCTCTTAGTAATCAACAAAAAGATAATTGTTCATAAACAAATCCGAAAAATAGAAAAGTTAAGAGGATTACATTCTTGAATCTTGCCCTTCACACTAAACTAAAGTTGAACCCTAATAATAGCAGCCCTAGGATCTATTTATAATAGTATATAAAGTTAAGAAAAAAATCCTACTCAATTAGAACTCCTAGTTAATGTTTAAAACTTGGAAAAGTCGGAATTGGGCTAGGGCGGGTGCCTCTATATCACCTAGTCCATCTGGTACTCAGGTATTGCATGGCACGGCACACCACCATCGCGCCTGGGAACATTTTTAGAGCGTCCAGCCTTGGCGCGGTGCGCCTGCCAGTGCGCCTCAACAATGGCTCTCCATGTAAGCCCTTGGCGCGGCGCACCTAGTAGAGCACCTCAACAATGGCTCTGTTTGTAAGTCCTTGGTGCGGTATGCCTGCCAATGCGCCTCGCGTAGTTGCTTCCATACTTAGCCATTTGCACGTCTGTCTTTGTTCCTTCTTTATTCGTTCCAACTCCACTTTCTCCGAGAGTTCCTGAAATCACTAATTATGTGTGTAAGTGCATAAACATAGCAAACAATCACAAAATAAATCTAATAAACTAAAAATCGCCCTTTAACACCACCAAAACATGACCAAATATTGACTACTATGGTATATAAATATGCCTAAGATCAACCAACTTTTGTAACTTCTGAGATCATATAGAAGCTAATTAGTGTTTTCTCACATTCTTGTTGGCCCAAATATATACCCTTGATTCCATCTGCAAATCTCACAAATGTCTTTCATACTTTTCTAGTTTCATATCTTTACAACTTAATTTTAACGAGCATCTTGCAACAATTCCTGAAAGAAACATTGTTGGCATTTAAAAACTTATGAGTTGATATTTTAGCTTAGGACTGAAAATTTTGTTAGTCATTTAAGTTATCTTTCACCCCTGCCACTAATGGAGAATGTTGTTCTATGGAGGATTCCGTTCTCATACTTAGAGGATATCTATATGAGGTTCATGAAGAACTATGGAAGGTGCCTTCTTATGCTCCTGCCTACTCCATGAGGGATGAATTCTCAAGGGAGTTGTATCGACAAATGGAGTTCTTTTCTAGTAATCCAAGTGCACATACACTAAATCGACAGGAATACTTGGTTACCTTCCTCCGTTTTGATAGTTGCATAAAGATGGATTTAAAGCAGGTTGAGACATTGGGGAAGATTCTATGGAAGAACATTTAACATAGGTTTATGTTCATCAATTTCTTTGTCGAAAATCAAATTTCAAATTGAGAATTTGCATTGTCCTTATTCCCCCCAATTCATTCTATATAAATAAACCCCTTTTCATTTGGGGGAGGGGGCGGCCTCGAGGCTCGGGAAGGGGGCTCTGGACGGTCGGCCTCGTGGTTAGGGAAGAGGGGCTCAGGGCGTCCGGCCTATAGGCTTGGGGGGCATCCTCTAGACTCGGGAAGGGGACTTGAGGGTGGGCGTCCTTGAGGCTCGGAGGGGGGGGGGGGGGGGGGGGCCTCGAGTCTCGAGAAGGGGGCTCAGGGGGTGGGAGGCATAGATTATCGAGTAGGGGGCTTAGGTTGTGCGACCTCGATAACCAATAATGAGGCTCAGGGTGTGCGACCTCGACGGTCGAGAAGGGGAATCAAGGGGCAGTCAATCTCGAGGCTGAGGAAGGGGGTTCAGGACAGAACGTCTCAGAGCTCGGGAAGAGGGCTCAAGGTTGGCATTCTCGAGGCTCAGGGGGCTCAAGGCGGGCAGCCTCGAGGCTCAAGAAGGAGACTCAGGGCAGGCGGCCTCGAGGCTCGGAAAGGGGGCTCAAGGAGGACGGCCTTGAGGGACGTGGGGATATAGGAGGAAGCAATAGGAGTTTTAAGGGATAGTAGCAGTAGAATGAGATTTATATGGTAGAAGGGGACTCTAGCAGTAGAAGGAGCTTTAGTTGGCAGCAAGAAAAAGTAGAAATTGCAAGAGTTGTAGGAGGTAAGAGGTAGAACTAGATGGGGCAGTAGCAGGAGTTGTAGGTCAAAGAAGGGTACAATAGCAGTTATTCTAGGAGGTAGCAAGTAGCAGTAGCAGGGGACAGTAGTGGTAGTTGGGGTTATATGAAATAAGAGATAGCAGGAGATGGGTAGGCTTATGAGTACGTGTAGGAGTGGGAGCGGGTGGTTGGAGTAGGAGTATTAAGATTTGGATTAGGCAAATAGTAGTAGTAGCAGTAGTACAACTTATAGGAGGCAAAAATACTAGGGGCAGTAGCAGTAGCATTAGCATGAGTTGTAGGATGTAGTATGGGACAGTAGAAATAACGTTAGAAGGAGCTTTAGGAGGTAGCAAGGCATAGTAGTAGTAGCAGCTAGGGTTGTTCATGGTTATAGTTAAACAACCAAACTAAATTGAAATTCGAACCAAGCTGATTAAAAAATGATATTTGGTTGGATTTGGTTAAGTTTTGTTTTTGAATTTTGAAAATCGATACTATTTGGTTTGGTTTTGGTTTTACAAAAAAATATTCGCAAAAATAACCATTGGATATGGTTGTGAATTTGCTTTTCATTAAAAGAGAACTCAATGTTGAACAATGTAAAATGGAGTAACAAAAAAAGAATGATAAGAGTGATCTATGTCCCAAAAGTATCGGAGCAATATATGTGCCCAAAAAGTCAAGAACCTTAAAAACCCAATTAGTTGTCTTTGATTGAATTTTGCGTTCCCACTTCCCATTTGATAGTACTAAGTTGATCTACATGAAAAAAGTGTTGAAATTGTTCTGGGTGATTTCAAGCCTAAAGATCAACCTGAGTAAATATGAGATCTTTCTCATTGGCAAGGTAGTGAATATTGAGGCCATAACTTATTTGGTAAATTGTGAGGTTGGGGCTCTTTCCATGAATTATCTTGGCTTACCTAGGAGTGTCTACAAAGGACCAAGCAACTTGAAACGCAGTGATAGAAAGGGTATAGAGGTGGATTGATAGTTTGCAAATAGGTACTTATTAAAAAGGGGAAATGAAGTGTTAATCAAGAGCACATTAGTATACATAGCTTGGGAAGGGGGCTTGGGGATCGGAAAACCTTGAGGCTTGGGGGGCGCTAGGTCTCGAGGATTGGGAAGGGGTCTCGGGGGTGCGGGAGGCCTAGAGGCTCGAGAAGGGGGCTCAGAGCGTGTGTCCTGGACGGTTAGGAATGAGGCTCAAGGTGTGCGGCCTCGACTGTCGGGAAGGGGAGTCAGGGGCAGTTAGCCTCGAGGCTCTGGAGGGGGGCTCAGGGCAAGAGTTCTCAAGGCTCGGGAGAGGGGGATCAAGGTTGGCAGCCTCTAGGCTCGGGGTGCTCAGGGCGTGCAGCCTTGAGGCTCTGGAAGGGGGCTCAGGGCGGGCAACCTCAAAGCTCAGAAAGGGTGCTCAGAGCGGGCACCCTCGAGGCTCAGGAAGGGGGCTTAGGGCGGGCACACTCGAGGCTTAGGAAAGAGGCTCAAGGCGGGCAACCTCGAGGCTCGTGGGGGGGGGGGGTATAGTAGGTAGCAATAGCAATTGTAAGGAATAGTAGCAGTAGAAAGGGCTTTATATGGTAGTAGGGGACTCTAGTAGTAGAAGGAGCCTTAGTTGGCAGCAGGGGAGAGTACAAATTGCAAGAGTTGTAGGAGGTAGCTGGTAGAAGTAGACAGGAGCAGTAGCAGGAGTTTTAGGTCATAGCAGGGTACAATAGTAGTTCTTCTAGGAGGTAGCAAGTAGCAGTAGCAGGGGACAGTAGTGGTAGCTGGAGTTATAGGAAATAAGAGATAGTAGGAGCAGGGCAAGCTTATGAGTAGGTGTAGGAGTAGGAGTAGGAGCGGGAGCGGGATGTTGGAGTGGGATTATTAAGATTTGGATTAGGAAAATAGTAGTAGTAGCATTAGTACAACTTATAGGAGGGAAAAATAGTAGGGGGCAGTAGCACGAGCATTAGCATGAGTTGTAGGAGGTAGTATGAGACAGTAGCAATAGAATTAGAATGAGCTTTAGGAGGTAGAAAGGCATAGTAGTAGTAGTAGCAGCTAGAGATGTTCATGGTTACAGTTAAACAACCAAACCGAACTTCAATTCAAACCAAGCTGATTAAAAATGATATTTGGTTGGGTTTTGTTAGGTTTGATTTTTGAATTTTGAAAACCGATACTATTTGGTTTGGGTTTGGGTTTACAAAAAAATATTCGCAAAAATAACCATTTTATTTGGTTGTGAATTTGTTTTTCATCAAAAGATAATTCAATATTGAACAATGTAAAATGGAGTAACAAAAAAAGAATGATAAGACCAATCTATGTCCCAAAAGTATCGGAGCAATCTATGTGCCATAAAAATTGGACCTTAAAAACCCAATTAGTTGTCTTTGATGGGATTTTGCGTTCCCACTTCCCATTTTATAGTACTAAGTTGATCTACGTGAAAAAAGTGTTGACATGGTTTTGGGTGATTTCAAGCCTAAAGATCAACATGAGTAAATATGAGATATTTCTCATTGGCAAGGTAGTGAATATTGAGGCCAACTTATCTGTTAAATTGTAAGGTTGGGGCTCTTTCCATGACTTTTCTTGGCTTACCTTAGGAGCATCTACAAAGGACAAAGCAACTTGAAACTCGGTGATAATAAGGGTATAGTGGTGGCTTGCTAGTTGGAAAATAGGTACTTATCAAAATGGGGAAATGAAGTGTTAATCAAGAGCACATTAGTATACATATTTTATGTCATTGGTTCATGCTCTGCTTAGTGTTACGGGGAAGTTTCATAAACTTCAACGGTTTTTCCATGGCATGGTTTTAACGGGAAGGAAAAAGTTTAATCTATTAAATTAGGCGTTTGCACCACTCCATAGTGTTGGGACTTGGGATGGACTTGGGATTATTGATCTAAGGGTCGTTTTGTTCGCTGTCTAAGTTATCCCAGAATTATTGTCTTGGGATTATAATCATTGGACTAATTTATCTCACCTCGGAGATGGGATAAAATAATACCAAGTTGTAAACAATTAAGAAACTCATAAATTTAATTTTATCATAGCAGTGGAAAGAATAAAGAAACTCATAAATTTAATTTTTATCATAGTAGTGGAAATAATGAAACTCAGGGAAATGAAGTAATGAGATTTCAAGGACAAAGGAGGGATATCATGACACTCGGATTGTAATAGATGAACATTTCACCACTTTCATGTGTAATTGAAGGCAGAATTTACTTATTGAAAAGATTAGTCGGATTTGATAAACCTTTCCTAGTGAGAATGAATATAAACTCCCATGTAGAAATAGTTAGTTTTACGGACCTTAATAACTCTAACAGATCTAAAAGAAAAACCAAAATTTTAAAGATCACCCAAATCCTCATTTGAACCCTTGCGATGGGTTTTGTTGAAACCCCTATGTTGTAGAGTAGAATCTCATTAAGAACCCATATACGAGTGTAAAAATAGAGAGTAGTCGTGTTAGGGCTTGGAGAAGTGAAGAATGGGATAAAATGTAAACTAGTGCTACTCTTTGCATCACAACTTCTCTGATAGAGGTGAAACTTTCCATCACCTACTGTACAAAGATGGAAAGAAATTCCATGACCACCTTTCTGCTCTTTGGTTACCCTACTGGTTTGTTGTATATTATCCTAAACTTCTTTGTTTTAATGAAATTTTTCTGATACCTAAGAACTTAACATTTCAGTTACCATACTTTCAGACATGGTGCTACATATCCATACCTAGACTTGTTATATTGTTATACCTTATATCTGTCATTTGTTGCATTATTGACATAAAGACTAGTCCTGTTGTAGGATGCTACATACTTCAGTTTTAAATTATGCATACTTCAGTTGTAGAGTTTGGTTGCTTCTTTATGTGACCATTATTTTAGAAAGAACTTGATCAGATGATTTTTTGCTCCATTACTTACAACATACCTTGCTTGTTGTCCTTACGCTTCATGAAGGTATATTTTATTGTTCTATCAAATTGTCTAATCTAAACATGAAAGCAAATGCTAAAGAAATGAGATGGATTATAATGATAATTGTGAATGGTTTGATATTTTTTTTGACAATGTCTCTAGGATCTCCTTTCATGGACAATGATGTAAATTTGTCATTGAGTTTGTATCATTTAGATCTGAAGTTGGGAATTAGTGAAAGAGAATCTTTTATGAATTCCATCCAGATGCAGAGGACTTGTTCAATGTTAAATGCGATTCAAAAGTAGTTTGTGAAAAGTTGAGAGACAAAAGTACACGGCATAAACACCAGGTTTGCTTCATGTTCTCATATTGAACCTTATGACATACTTCTTATCATGACTTGATACTTTTGGTAGAGATATTGGATCTTCCACTTGTTGAATTTATAGTAAATTTTAAAACCTCATCGTTATTACCTTGGTGACTAAGGTATATCTTGGCCTACAATTAGGTAGATATTTGTTCATTGCTTGCATTTGGTGATATTTCCTATAGTAACTTCTTGTCCAAGAGATGAGCAAATGCTTTATTTCCTTAATGAGAGTGCTTGTATTGATGGTCTGTTGTTCTTAGTTTGTCTCTTACTTCCTTCACTGGTCGATCATCCCACTCTTTTTTGAAATCTTGATTTAGAAAGTCACATATAAGTTATTGGGAATTTTAGGAAGAAAGGATAAGATGACAGGTTTTGTGAAGTGCTGAAAGCTATGCCTCAAGCTATGATTGACTGATTTTCCTAGAGTAAACGCCACAAATGGTCTTGAACTATTGGAGTATGTTTGAAATAGTTACTTAACTGTAAATTTACCGGATTTAGTCCCTTAACTATCCCAAATTTTATAAGGTTTGATCCCTTAACTATACACTTACCGGTTTTACTCCTTTAAATATTTAAAAACTTATCATGTTTGATCTCTGTGTATTTTTTTATATACAAATAGCTTATGTTTATATTAACGTAATCCATGCATCTATGAAAGTAAATTCTTAACCCATTTTTTAGTTCTTTCCCTTTCCCTGCTACTTTTTTTTTTCAAATTACTCTTATGAAAAGAGTCTTAGCCTCAACGATTCAAAATGAAATTTATAGAAAAGTAAATATTCCTAATTTTATGAACAATAAAATGAAACATAATTAGTGCTAATGACTTGAATATGCTCAAATTAATTATAAAAATAAAGAGTTATAATCCGTTAGATGAGGCAATAGATTTATTTATATTTAATGAAAACAAATTATTGCAATGAGAATAAAATTAAAATTTCTTTACTCACATGATTTGATACCAAAATTTGTACCCCAACGACTTTATTAAAGGACTAAGTAAGGGATCAAACTTGATAACATTTTGGATACTTAAAGGACTAAATCCGGTAAATGTATAATTATTAGACCAGACCTGACAAGATTTTTGATAATTAAAGGACTAAATTCGATAAGTGTATAGTTAAGGGACTATTTTAGACCTACTCCAATAGTCCAGGGACCATTTATGTCATTTTCTTTCCTGTGTGAATATACAAATTTAGATTTCACCATCAGCAACTTGACACTTGGTTGAAGGTCTCGAAATTTCTAAAGTAGGTGATCTTTGTATCTTTTACCTTAGTTTAATTTTCACAAATTAACATTTTTCAATCATGGTTGATTCTGCAACTGTGTTCCTTCAACTAGTGATGTAGATTCTTGATAGGAGCAAGGATAGGATTAACAACAAAATAGAAAGCATATAACGAGAATTTAGAGAAGATCTAACTTTAGTGCATAAAGTATAACATTTATTTAAGATTCTTTAATCTATAAAAATACCCTCAAGTAGAAGAATTCTAATTATGAACACACTTTCACAAGATCTAAGAGTTGAAGAATTCAATAGCCCATAGAAAACTACACTAGAATCTATAAGCATTAAGTTAATTACAATTCAATAAGCTTAACATGCAATAGATCTAAGAGTATTCATTACTCAATTGATCAAATTGAAAAGGCCTATACACCATACATACATAATCTATACATAAATCAAAATCATAACAATCTATACATGAATTCATTAATATCAAAGCATGATCAATTCATCCATATTTTAGTCAAATTTAGAGATTTGAGAAGATCAAGGGTTCATGTAGAATTTCATTGGAATACATCAAGTATACATCAATAACATCATATCTTAAACCTTGAAAACGTTTCATGCAAGAACCCCAGACTTAGAGTAGAAATTGGACTTTTTCATCTTTTTGAAATCTTTGAAAATCATCTTTGAATTTGGCTCTAAGGTGATAGAAAGACTTAGATGAACAACTCACATACCTTATTACAAGAACCCAATGATAATTGAATAAGAAACTCCATTGAAGACCCATCTCCAAGCTCCATCTTCATCTTGAGCTCTAATGGAGGTTTTTGGAAAAACTTTAGGAGGGAAAGGGTTTTAATCTTAGTGCTAGGGTTTAAATGAGAGTTTAATCAATTATGTACTCTTAAAATACCTATAAACACCCAAAACAACCGTCCTCCTATTTTATAAGTCTTGGTGTGAATTTCTTAAAAACCCCAAGTCTTAACGGAAAAACTGGCAGCTTTCACAGCACCATCGAGGCCTTACCATCGACGGTACGTGTGTCAGACCATGCCCCATCGATGGGGTCTCGTTGGTTCCTCCTGCAATTCCTAAACCTGCAGGTCACATGGATGCATCGACGCCACCCATCGACGGTCCGTCGCCTGGTCGACTGGCCGTCATTTGGATCAGTGATTGCCACTGCCTGGCAGTGTTGAGCTCCAAGTTGGGGTCCTCTATAGGGCCTCTTGTGGGTCCTAGGTGGACGGACATTTCCAATCCAAACATGATCATATACGAGTTTAGGACCTACCACATGAGTTTCATCCAAAACGAACACACAAAACTCTACGAAACATGCTTAGACACACAAGGTCATTTCAATGCACATCTTTCAATTGTCATGGACGTTCTTGAGCGTTTCACCTCCAAACTTCAGGAAACTTGACACACTGCCTATATACTCCAGAATAACTCATCTTAGGACTTCATAACCTCATGAATAACGCATAAACACATAAAACACATATGAGGCACTTAGGTGACTTAGTTGTCGAACGTCTTGGTCGTCCCTTAACATTTGACTTCTAATGCACCTAAAATCTTAGTTACTGCCTCAATACCACATTATAGACCATTTTTGAACCATATAACATCATGAAAATCATGTTAGTCTCTAGCTTCACCTAAGTCATTTTCGGGATCTTACATTCCCCCCACTTCGACAACATTCGTCCTCGTATGACACTTGCCACTCTCCGAACACTTCCAAGAATAGAGATTCAACTAGCAGCTCAAAACCAAACCACATAACTCACAATCAAGGAGAAAACATTAATTTCACATTGTCAAGAGATTTACAACACAACAAGAAACTAGAATAGATTCTATAACTCATCATGCTATAAAACTCACATCCTTCATTCCAAATAGTAAAACCTCATTTTCCACAAAAGACTCCTACACAAATCAAGTTACTAAGAACTCTTTGTTTTAGTCTTGAATAAACATATAAAGAAAGGTTAAGGGTACCTTACTCCCACAACCATACTCTTCACCATACTCCCCCACTTAGGAGAAACCCATTCTAAGGTCAACATAATAACTACCTCAAGGAACTCCCTCAAGGAACCTTTAACTTTACTAATACTTTCTCACCCAAAGTCTAGCTCATGACTAAAGACTCTCAAAGGTTCAACCATCTAACCACTACATCCTCTTTACTAGGAGAAACTCACCATTAATCTTTCAAATCTCTTTACTTCCTTCACACTTCTAATTTTATACCTTACCATTCTTTCAAACTAGACTACCTTTCAAAAGGTAACTAAACCAACCTATGGTCATCAACACCATCTTTCACACCTCATCTAACAATTCACATCTCATATTTTCTCTCCCTCAACCAAATTTTCATAAAGTCACACTCAAATGACCAATACATAAAGGAGACAAGGGAAAGACACCATCTACAAAGCTCTTAGGCACGATTAGAGGAATGAAGAACTGAAACTTTTCCTAGCACCCAATAGTCTCCTATTCATAATGTGGCGCGCTTCACATTATAAACAAGACTCTATTAGATGTGGTTCATGATACAACTACGACACTCCCAAACCTTATGCTTTGATACCAAGTTTGTAAGAACCCTCAAGTACACCCTAGAAGTTAGAGCATCCTTGAGTCGTCACACGGAAAATGACGCTTAAATAAATCTCAATTGAGCCACTCGTACCATTCATTGCATAATAACACATTCTAAAATGAGTAAGAATTTAAAACTTTCTTCACACACAAAGAACTCTTTCTATAAACAATACGTGAATGGAAGACTTTCATTAAAACATTAAACCTTTACAACATCCCATTGAACCATCTAAACTTTAGAGTATACAACACTTGGGACTAAGCCCATACAAGACATAAAATAAAGACTTAAGACATAAAGGAACATGTGGTTATTGTCCTCAAATCAATGAGGACTCACCAATACTTCATCTTCAACTCTTAGAAACCTATCCATCCTCCATGGCACTTCAAGACTTCCAATTCCCTACACTTTAGTCAAAAAGGGAAAAGAAGGGGTTAGAACATTATATGTACTAAGTATGGAAGCCATGCAAAAACCATAAAGGGATATTTAGTGAATATCATGCTTTTCATGAATTTTGATTAAAACATCATACTATAAGCATAAGAACATCATTTAACACTTTAGAAATACATAAGAAATTATTTAAGCAATTATTCATATTTTTAAGCCCACTTTCCAGTGAACTACTTCACCGTACAGTGAACTCCTTCACTGTTACATGAAGTTACTTAATGTCACCTTAGACACTAGTACCATATAATTACCTCACTAAAAGTTATCCCAGGACTCACTTAAACAACACAAAGAGAAACCGTCCATACATCCTCTCTGAGCATGCCGAAATGATCCTCAAGACTACTTAGAATGAGATACATCCATTTACAATAAATGAAACACATAAACATGAGATCCTCCTATCAAAGGTGATTCTAAGGTTAACTTGAGTGAGTTGTGAAGCGACCGTCCATATAATCCCTTTCACACACACGAGGGATCTTATAGACTACCTAGGATAGAATCATTCTTACTTAATACAATAGCATGCATAAACATGACATTCTCCCTTTCAAAGGTTATCAAAAGACCTACTCAAGTAACTCAAGAAGAGAATGTCCATAATTGACCTCTTCAAGATTACCTAAGTAATCCTTAAGACTTACCTATGTTTGGATCATGTCTACATAGTCAATGACTTTTCTTAACTAGAATCATTATTAAGAATTATCTAAGTAAGAGATGAAGTGACCATTCCTTTGCCCCCTTCATACCTTAACTAGACAACCCTTAACTACTCTATATAAGTACTTATACATTTAACATGCTTTCTTAAATTAAGTCATTACATTCCTTAGTTCACTTAAGAGACATTCATCACATAAGGACATTCAAGTAATGGTCTTGAAGAAGACCTAGGGACTCTCACTAACATCTTCAAAGCCTATTGTGCAATGTCTAGATAGCGTCCCATATCAGCACCTAAACTTCATAGAACTCCTCCAATACTAGCAAGTATCCAACACGATGAGAATAGGCAATAACCGACATAGACCATGGTAGCAAAGCATGGAATCCAAAGTTGTAACCTACTCTGATGGAGGGTGTTCTACTTGCCAATGGTAGAACATTGACACATCCCATGTAGGCACATGGTTAAGGAATATGAAGGGCCTACTTTGTACTCTAGCCTCATTTTTTAACTAGAGCTACTTCCCTTACCATACTCACTCGGTCCTAGCCTTTGTTCTCATAGATTAATTCGCATTAAGGTTCATACAAAAGGGTTCCATATCAAGTTCATAACCCAATTACATTTACCCTACCAAAGAGGTCCTCTAAGGGATGCCTTACAATGGCGACAAGAAGCTCATCATGACTTTCCTACGTATCGATATGATGTCATTCCAGCCAATCAAACTTAAGTCCATCATTCATTACATGAAGTATATCATTACGGCTTTCAACTTCAAGTTTCATAACCTTACCTACTAGGTTCAAGGTTTCACATAAAGGACATTTTTATCATCATTCAAGGTCTCACTTTATTCATACATTCAAGACTAAGATGCTTTAGCTTCCTAAGTTAAGACATCACATATTCACTTTCATACATGCATCAAGAAGAGGGACTTAAGTCTACCTAAACAAGACACATCATTACTTCACTTTAGCACGTATTACATGTCATTCAAGAAGCACATAGGAACAACTATTATCATCTTTAAGTCATTCTATACACTACTATATTAAAATCAACATAACCATCATAGACTCATATAGCCAAGTAGGAACAATAATTCATCAATTCTAAGACTACACACAAGAACACATAGTCATAGTCTATCATGATTTTCTAAATAGCATCAATAGAATAAACACATACTTTCACATTATTTCACATATAGGTAGATATGATCATACTTCACATAATCAACTACACAAATCATCATATTACCTCAAGTAGTGTCGACAGGGTCATGATCATCATAATACATAAAGTAACGCCGACAAGGCCACATCATTCACATAACACCGCCACCATAAGTAGAAGAATTCTACTTATGAACACACTTTCACAAGATCTAAGAGTAGAAGAATTATATAGCCCATAGAAAACTACACTAGAATCTATAAGCATTAAGTTAGTATCAATCCAATAAGCTTAAGATGCAATAAATCTAGGAGTATTAATTACTCAATTGATCAAACTCAAACAGCCTATACACCATACATACATAATATATACATAAATCAAAATCCCATAACAATCTACACATGAATTCATCAATATTAAAGCATGATCAATTCATCCATATTTTTGTCAAATTTGGAGATTTGAGAAGATCAAAGGTTCATGGAGAATTTTATCGGAAAATATCAATTATAAATCAATAACATCATATCTTAATCTTTAAAAACGTTTCATGCAAGAACCCAAGACTTAGAGTAGAAATTGGAATTTTTCATCTTTTTGAAATCTTTGAAAATCATCTTTGAATTTGGCTCTAAGGTGATAGCAAGCCTTAGATGAAGAACTCCCATATATTATTACAAGATCCCAATGATAATTGAAGAATAAACTCCATTGAAGACCCATCTTCAAGCTCCATCTTCATCTTGAGCTCTCATGGAGGTTTTTGGAGAAACTTTAGGAGGGAAAGGGTTTTGATCTTAGTTCTAGGGTTTAAATGAGAGTTTAATCACTTATATACTCTTAAAACACTCATAAACACCCAAAACAACCTTCCTCCTATTTTATAAGACTTGGGGTGAATTTCCCAAAAACCCCAAGTCTTAGCGGAAAAAATGGAAGCTTTCACAGCACCATCGACGCCCTACCATCGACTGTCCGTGTGTGAGACCACGCCCCGTCGATGTGGTCTCGTTGGTTCCTCCTGCAACTCCTAAACCTTATTGTCACATGGCTCTATCGAAGTCACCCATCGACGGGCCGTCTCCTGGTCGACTTGCCGTCGTTTGGGTCAGTCGATTGCCACTGCCTGGCAGTGTTGAGCTCCAAGATGGGGTCCTCTTTCTAGGGCCCCTTGTGGGTCCGAGGTAGAGTCTTACCCGGACATTTCTGATACAAACATGATCATACACGAGTTTAGGACCTCCCACATGATTTTCATCCAAAACGAACACGTAAAACTCTACGAAACATGCTTAGACACACAAGTTTCAAGGCACATCTTTCGAACGTCATGGACGTTCTTGAGCGTTTGACCTCCAAACTTCACGAAACTTGACACACTGCATATGTACACCATAATAACTCATTTTAGGACTTCATAACCTCATTAATCACACATAAACACATAAAATACATATAAGGCACTTAGGTGACTTAGTCGCCGAATGTCTTGGTCGTCCCTTGACATTTGACTTCCAATGCACCTAAACTCTTACCTACTGCCTCAATACCACATTATAGAATAATTTAGAACATTAGACCATCATGAAAACCATGTTAGGATCTAGCTTCACCTAAGTCATTTTCGAGATCTTACAATAGCTATAGCCCCAAAACTAGGGCGTTTAGCTACTCATGAAAGATAATTGTTCATAAACAAATCCAAAATATAGAAGAGTTAAGAGGATTACAATCTTTAATCTTGCCCTTCAAACTAAACAAAAGTCGAACCCTAATAATTGTAGCCCTAGGATCTATTTATAATAGTAGATAATGTTAAGAACAAATCCTACTCAAATTAAAACTCCTAGTTAATGTTTAAAATTTGGAATAGTCGAAATTGGGATGGGGCGGTGAACCTCTATCGCGCCTAGCTCATATATTACTGAGGTATTGCATGGCGCAGTGCGCCACCATCGCGCCTAGGAATATCCTTTGAGCATCCATCTTTAGTGTAACGCCCAGTGCGTCTCAACAATGGCTATGAATGTAAGGCCTTGGCGCGGTGTGTTACAACCCTAAAATGGATATGCTAAGTAATGCTTAATGTGTCTAGAATGCCTACGATTAGACCGGGTTCATACGGATTGATGCGCGTAGAACCAGACCTCTGAACCTCTGCAAAAGCCAAGCCAACTAACTTGGTGAGTTAGTTGAGCTAGGAAAGGTTGGGTCCAGACATGTAGGGTACCCGAATATGAAGATTTACCCGAATGAGTCTTTACCCGAATTAAAAAGGGGAAATCTTAAGTTTGGAAGATCTAGGGGTAAAATGGTCTTTTTCCAGGCTAAGGGTAGTATCGTAATTACCCTAAATATTTAATTAATTATTTAATTAATGTGGTGGAGGGGCATTTTGGTGAGAAAGGGCCGAAATTGGCCTTTGAGCAAAATCTTGCTCCACCCGGGTTCGAACCTAGGTGGGAGCAATGGTTTAATTTGATTATTTAATTTTGTGAATTAATTTAATCAATTAATATTTAATGATGATTTAAGAAAAAGGAAAATCAGATTTTTATTATTAATTATTATTTATTAATTAAGATATTTTATTTGACTAAGTCTTGCCTAAAAGTCCTAGTTCTAAGAGAACAATACCTCACATCTCTCTCTCTTTCACGTCTAAACCCCACCACCATCTCTTTCACGTTCTCATCATCAGTAAAAGAGAAAAAATCAGAGAAAACAAAGTTCTTCACACTTGAATAACTTAAACAAAAAAACTTAAACGAAAAACTAAAGTAAAAACGAAAATCAACAACAAGTTCTTGACGGGATTTTGCTTGAAGTTTCGGTGGTGAGGCTTGGTTTAATGGTAAATTGGCGGCATTTAAATAGATTTTGAATGACATTAAGGTATGGGTTTTCTTTTCTCTTGGTAGCTTTCCCAAGAGACCCTTAAGGTTCAGTTTAAATCGCGATTGAAAGACTAAGGTTGTTCCCGTTGCATGCCCCTGTCATTAGATCCTTTGAACGATTCAAAGCATGCGTTGGTATGTCTTCTGGTAAATAATGTTAGGTCTGGTTGAGATTATGTGTTGAATGTGTGGTAGGAAATCATGTAAAGGAGAAAAATAAATATGGAGGGTGGGGATTGAACCCCCAACCTTTTGAATGGATCAGAGAGTTAGGAGAAAAATAAAGGAGAAAAATAAATGTGGAGAGTGGGGATTGAACCACCAACCTCTTGAATGGATGAGAGAGTTAGGATAAAAATAAAGGAGAAAAATAAATGTGGAGAGTGGGGATTGAACCCCCAACCTCTTGAATGGATGAGAGAGTTAGGAGAAAAATAAAGGAGAAAAATAAATGTGGAGAGTGGGGATTGAACCCACAACCTCTTGAATAGGTGAGAGAGTTAGGAGGAAAATAAAGGAGAAATATAAAATGAGGTGAATGGGGATTGAACCCACAACCTCTTGGATAGGTGAGAAAGTTAAAAGATAAATTAAGAGAAAAAGAATGAGCTTGTGGGGGATTGATCCCACAACCTCCATGCCTTGGACGAAAAATAGAGGAGAAAAAGAAAGGAAATATTATGGGGCTGATGGGGATCGAACAAGGGTCCCCCAAATCTGAAAAATGCAATCACCAAGTTTAATATAAGATTAAGTGTTGCCCAAGGGATTCGAAATCGGGTTCCCTTACCAAATTCCGTATTGACACATAAGTCATACGTAAATAAATATTTAATCAATGATGCCTCTAAAGATCGAAATCAATATCTTGGCATACCTACAAGATGCATACGTGGTGTACCACATAATCTTGGATAAATATGAATCACTTAGACAAACTATGAATGAAGCCTCATGGCTTGTATGTGTGGACTCATAAGTCTAGCATACATTTAAAAAGTAAGTGAACCTAAGATGTTATGTGATGAGATAATGAAACCCCAGAGGGGTCAAGTAAGAGTATGACACATACTAAAGAGCCAAGTGCATTGGCGTACGATGAAATGAACATTCACGTAAAGTGGTGAGTAATTATGAAGAGTAAATGTGCTAAAGTTAAAAAATATGGTGAAAACATGATAAGAGGCTAATGCAAAAGGTGAGAGAAATCTCAAATGAGCCTAAGTAAATGTTACCAATACATACTCACCTATGAGAGTGTAAAGTTAATGAAGAGACCAGTCTCTATGAACACTCTAATGAAAGTATTGAAGTTAATGCATACTTAATACTAATGATGAGATAAGAAATCATCTAATGAGCTATCATGCCCTCATGCTAGAATTCAGCTTCCATGATGTATGAGTTGAATGTAATGGAACTTTATACTAAGCACCGATAGGCTAGATATGAGTGGTGATGCCTTTCTTCGGGAAGGGCGGAGGTTCACGTAAATCTCATGAGATGAGATTGTCTGGCATGTCGGGTATGGGTATTCTTATATCTCCTAGTCTTTGAACCTATACTGCCAATATAGGGATCTAGCAGGGTTCAATTCCCTATATACGCTAGCATGTTTTGGTTCACTTTGACCGGTGATTCCACCTCTTTTCGGTGTGGGGTTATACACTAGATTTCATGATGCTCACATGATCTATGTCGGTTAAGGTTAAAGTTACCAAAGAAAGAATGAGGCCAGCCTCAAAGAATACACAAAACGAAATGAACGATACCAAAGGTGTTAGGATAGGATAATCAAGAGGTGAACTAGACTTAAGTAATGACACTAGGTTATTCTTGGTCATTCAGCGAACCCGATGAGAGTCTTAAACTACATCCTAGGTATGACTGGTGGTTGCACTAGTATATGAAAAGAATGAAAATGAAGTACGTATGAATGAATGAAGCAGACTCTATGTTTGCTAAAGAAGGCTCCCTAGTTAAGGTCCCATATATTGAGCCCTCATTTTGGGAAGTCCTAATGTCAAGTCAATGATTCCGAGGTCTCATGGCATATGAAAGAATGATATGAACTATGTAATATGATATGTGCAATATGTTATGTGCTGTTTGCGAAATGATAAGTATGATGATGCATGTTACTCTCAGACATGACTTTCCTAATACGAATTTGGCAATTCCACTGTCTTGACTTTCCATAATTCATATTGTTAGTAAAGAGCTCTTCTTAATCATGCATGTCCTTGGTGTGTGCTTGCATATACCCATACTTAGTACAAGTGTGTACTAATCCCATACAACTCTACATTTTTAGGTGCAGGCACAGGTGGACGTTAGAGCTTACAGGTCGACGCTGAAGCTATCCGGACGTGGAGCATTTATCCGGACTTGGTAGGACCTCATGCTTTCGAGGACGCTTGCCCATTATATTCTATCTTAGATATAGGTTTGAGTTAGTGGAGTATGTTCCACTAGCGTTTCTTTCTCATTTTATTTCAGACATTGTATTGGTGCCATTTTGGCAAGTATACACTTAATGCAGTATTGAACTATTTATTTCATTTGATGACCTTAATATTAGATGGTTGATTGTGAACGTTTATGATTTTAAGTAGAATGTCTTATAGGAATGTTAAGTAACAAAAAGTTCAAATTTTTCGCTAAAATTAACCTAGATGAAGTAATGATGACGTATGTAGGCATGTCTGCGACCTCTGAGAGGTCAATGACGCCGGTCTCGTCTGGGGTCTAGACTCCGGTCGTGACAAAGTTGGTATCAGAGCCTTAGGTCAAATTCCAAGGATAATAAGTTCACATCAACCAGATCGAGAAGTTTCTAACTTATGGTAGTGAAGTGCACCACTATCCTGAATTAGAGACTGCATGATGCGTAGGAAAAATTCCCTTCTTCTGATCTTATCGTGATTTTTGTTTATGTCTAATTTCTTGGTGTTATGAGCGTGTCTAACATCAATTCTTATTTCTTTTCAGAAAATGAACACTAGAAGGAACGCTGGTCAGGGGAGAGGAGGAGCAGCTGCTGGGGGTAATCAAGTTCCACCCCAGGCTCCAGCTGAAGGAGTGTCCATGCCAGTTAACCCAGCTGGGTTGACTGATGCGGAGGTGCGGACCGCTCTAGCTCAGATGGTTCAAGACATAACTATGCAGGCCCAGGCTATGACGGCCCAAGCCAACAGACAGGATGTTTAGCGGGAGAACCCACCCGTACGTAGCATGGCAGACAGACTACGGAATTTTACGAGGGTGAATCCTCTGATTTTCACAGGGTCTAAAACATCAGAGGATCCCTAGGAGTTTATGGATGAGGTACATAAGATCTTGGTGTCCATGGGTCCACAGATACTGAGAAGGATGAGTTGGCTTCCTATCAACTCAATGATGTTGCATACTCTTGGTGCAAGATGTGGCAGGATAGCCGAGCTTTGGGCGGAGTTCCGGTCACGTGGGAGCTGTTTAAGATAGTCTTCTCGGAGAGATTCTTCCCAGGGAGATGAGGGAGGCCAAGGTTGAGGAGTTTATCAACCTTAAACAGGGATCGATGACAGTCAGGGAGTATTCCTTGAAGTTTGTGAAATTATCCAGGTATGCCACTTCTCTTGTGTCTAACAGCAGAGACGAGATGAGTAGATTCTTGACAGGGGTTGCTGAGGATCTCAAGGAGGAGTGTAGGGCAGCTATGTTTCATGACATCATGGACCTTTCCAGGCTTATGGTTCATATCCAGGAAGTGGAGGAAAGCAGGAAGAGGCAGCACACTAGGGCAGGGAACAGGTCAAGGCAAGCTGAGGAGAATTTTTCAAGGAAGAGTAGTACTGAAATCAGGGATAAGCCCAGGTTTAAGAAGGGACTCTCCCACCAAGGGGAGTCAAGTTCATCCAAGGGTGGCTATGATAGGGGTTCCGAGTCCAGAGTTAAGAGAAACAATGAAGTAGATACACCTCAAGAGAGGCCACCTTGCAGGAAGTGTGGCAAACTGCATGGAGGAGAGTGTATGATGGTCTCTAACGCTTGTTACAATTGTGGCAAACCGGGTCACATGGTGAAGGATTGTCCGAATAGGAGAAGTCAAGAACAAGGGAAGGAGAGAGTTCATTCTAATGGTCCAAGTGAAGAGGCTCCAAGGAGGCAACGATTCTTCGCACTCAAGTCTAGGGGTGCAGGGGAAGGCACTTCTGGTGAAGTCTCGGGTGCGTAGCCTTAATTAGTATTTCATGTATTTGACTGTATATGGTGTTTATGCACTAGTATGAGGTTAATATGTTTGAGTCATCATGTTGGTTGCTTATTTGTATGACTTATATGTTTACTTATGTTGTATGCTTTGGATGAGACTAGTTTAGGAAAGAGTTCCTTAGTCTATTAATGTGAAGCTATTAGTAGGTTTCAAGGATGTGCACTATCATGTTAATATGTGAATCAGATATTCACCAATGAGGAGTATTGAATTACCTATGTATGTATACATTCTATAGATAACTTACTAATTGCTAGTAAAGAGTAGTGTCATTCGGGGACGAATGTTCCTAAGGGGGGGATAATGTAACAACCCTAAAAATGGATATGCTAAATAATGCTTAATGTGTCTAGAATGCCTACGATTAGACCGGGTTCACACGGATGGATGCGCGTAGAACCAGACCTCTGAACCTCTGCAACAACCAAGCCAACTAACTTGGTGAGTTATTTGAGCTAGGAAAGGTTGGGTCCAGCCATGTAGGGAACCCGAATATGAAGATTTACCCGGATGAGTCTTTACCAGACTTAAAAAGGGGAAATCTTAAATTTGGAAGGTCTAGGGGTAAATGGTCTTTTTCCAGGCTAAGGGTAGTATCGTAATTACCCTAAATATTCATTTAATTATTTAATTAATATGGTGGAGGGGCATTTTGGTGAGAAAGGGCCAAAATTGGCCTTTGAGCAAAATCTTGCTCCACCCGAGTTCGAACCTAGGTGGGAGCAATGACTTAATTTGATTATTTAATTTTGTGAATTAATTTAATTAATTAATATTTAATAGCTGAGTTAAGAAAAAGGAAAATCAGATTTTTATTATTAATATTATTTATTAATTAAGATATTTTATTTGACTAAGTCTTGCCTAAAAGTCCTAGTTCTAAGAGAACACTACCTCACATCTCTCTCTCTTTCATGTCTAAAACCCACCACCATCTCTTTAACGTTCTCATCATCAGTAAAAGAGAAAAAAATAGAAAAAAAACAAAGTTCTTCACACTTGAAGAACTTACACAAAAAAACTTAAACGAAAAACTAAGGTAAAAACGAAAATCAATAACAAGTTCTTGACGGAATTTTGCTTGAAGTTTTGGTGGTGAGGCTTGGTTTCATGGTAAATTGGCAGCATTTAAACAGATTTTGAATGACATTACGGTATGGGTTTTCTTATCTCTTGGTCCCTTTCCCAAGAGACCCTTAAGATTCAGTTTAAATCGCAATTGAAAGACTAAGGTTGTTCCCGTTGCATGCCCCTGTCATTAGATCCTTTGAACAATTTAAAGCATGCGTTGATATGTCTTCTGGTAGATAATGTTAGGTCTGGTAGTGATTATGTGTTGAATGTGTGGTAGGAAATCATGTAAAGGAGAAAAATAAATGTGGAGAGAGGGGATTGAACCCCCAACCTCTTGAATGGATGAGAGAGTTAGGAGAAAAATAAAGGAGAAAAATAAATGTGGAGAGTGGGGATTGAACTCCCAACCTCTTGAATGGATGAGAGAGTTAGGAGAAAAATAAAGGATAAAAATAAATGTGGAGAGTGGGGATTGAACCCCCAACCTCTTGAATGGATGAGGGAGTTAGGAGAAAAATAAATGTGAAGAGTGGGGATTGAACCCACAACCTCTTGAATAGATGAGAGAGTTAGGAGGAAAATAAAGGAGAAATATAAAATGAGGTGAATGGGGATTGAACCCCCAACCTCTTGGATAGGTGAGAAAGTTAAAAGATAAATTTAGAGAAAAAGAATGAGTTTGTGGGGGATTGATCCCACAACCTCCATGCCTTGGACGAAAAATAGAGGAGAAAAAGAAAGGAAATTATGGGGCTGATGGGGATCGAACTAGGGTCCCCCAAATCTAAAAAATGCAATCACCAAGTTTAATATAAGATTAAGTGTTGCCCAAGGGATTCAAAATCGGGTTCCCTTGCCCAATTCCGTATTGACACATAAGTCATACGTAAACAAATATTTAATGAATGCTGCCTCTAAAGATCGAAATCAATATTTTGGCATACCTACAAGTTGCATATGTCTTGTACCACATAATCTTGGGTAAATATGAATCACTTAGACAAACTATGAATGAAGCCTCATGGCTTGTATGTGCGGACTCATAAGTCTAGCATACATTTAAAAAGTAAGTGAACCTAAGATGTTATGTGATGAGATAATGAAACCCCAGAGGGGTCAAGTAAGAGTATGACACACTAAAGAGCCAAGTGTATTGGCATACGATGAAATGAACATTCACGTAAAGTGGTGAGTAATTATGAAGAGTAAATATGCTAAAGTTAAAGAATGTGGTGACAACATGATAAGAGGCTAATGCTAAAGGTGAGGGAAATATCAAATGAGCCTAAGTAAATGTTACCAAGACGTACTCACCTATGAGAGTGTAAAGTTAATGAAGAGACCAGTCTCTATGAACACTCTAATGGAAGTATTGAAGTTAATGCATACTTAATACTAATGATGAGATGAGAAATCATCTAATGAGCTATGATGCCCTCATGCTAGAAGCCAGCTTCCATGATGTATGAGTTGAATGTAATGGAACTTTATACTAAGCACCGATAGGCTAGATATGAGTGGTGATGCCTTCCTTCGGGAAGGGCAGAGGTTCACGTAAATCTCATGATATGAGACTGTCCGGCATACCGGGTATGGGTCTCCTTATATCTTCTAGTCTTTGAACCTATACTGCCAATATAGGGATCTAGCAGGGTTCAATTCCCTATATATGCTAGCATGTTTTGGTTCACTTTGGCCGATGATTCCACCTCTTTTCGGTGTGGGGTTATACACTAGATTTCATGATGCTCACATGATCTATGTCGGTTAAGGTTAAAGTTACCAAAGAAAGAATGAGGCCAGCCTCAAAGAATACATAAAACGAAATGAACGATACCAAAGGTGTTAGGATAGGATAATCAAGAGGTGAGCTAGACTTAAGTAATGACACTAGGTTATTCTTGGTCATTGCACAGCGAACCCGATGAGAGTATTAAACTACATCCTAGGTATGACTGGTGGTTGCACTAGTATATGAAAAGAATGAAAATGAAGTACGTATGAATGAATGAAGCAGACTCTGTGTTTGCTAAAGAAGGCTCCCTAGTTGAGGTCCCATATGTTGAGCCCTCATTTTGGGAAGTCCTAATGTCAAGTCCATGATTCCGAGGTCTCATGGCATATAAAAGAATGATATGAACTATGTGATATAATTTGTGCAATATGTTATGTGATGTTTGCAAAATGATAAGTATGATGATGCATGTTACTCTCAGACATGACTTTCCTAATACGAATTTGGCAATTCCACTGTCTTGACTTTCCATAATTCATATTGTTAGTAAAGAGCTCTTCTTAATCATGCATGTCCTTGGTGTGTGCTTGCATATACCCATACTTAGTACAAGTGTGTACTAATCCCATACAACTCTACATTTTTAGGTGCAGGCACAGGTGGACGTTAGAGCTTACAGGTCGACGCTGAAGCTATCCGGACGTTGAGCATTCATCCGGAATTGGTAGGACCTCATGCTTTCGATGATGCTTGCCAATTATATTCTAGCTTAGATATGGGTTTGAGTTAGTGGAGTATGTTCCACTAGCGTTTCTTTCTCATTTTATTTTAGACATTGTATTGGTGCCATTTTGGCAAGTATACACTTAATGCAGTATTGAACTATTTCTTTCATTTGATGATCTTAATATTACATGGTTGATTATGAACGTTTATGAGTTTAAGTAGAATGTCTTATAGGAATGTTAAGTAACAAAAACTTCAAATTTTTCGCTAAAATTAACCTAGATGAAGTAATAATGACGTATGTAGGCTTGTCTGCAACCTCTGAGAGGTCAATGACACCGGTCTCGTCTGGGTCTAGACTCCGGTCGTGACACGGCGGGCCTCAATAATGGCTCTGCGTGTAAGGCCTTGGTGTGGCGCGCCTGCCAGTGTGCCTCTCCTAGTTGCTTCCATACTTAGCCATTTGCACATCTTTCGTTTTTCTTTTTTTATTCATTCCAACTCCACTTTCTCCGAGAGTTTCTGAACTCACTAATCATGTGTGTAAGTGCATAAACATAGCAAACAACCACAATATCAATCTAATAAACTAAAGATTGCCCTTTAACACCACCAAAACGTGGGCAAATATTGACTACTTAGGCATATAAATATGCCTAAGATCAGCACCCCACACTTAGACTTTTGATTGTTTTCAAACAATCTTTAGACCATCAAATCTTTTTTATAACCTTTGCTTTATCAACTCACATGATAATCAACCAAACCATATTAATCATGATCTTGTAGTTTACATTGGATGCAATAATATTCCACATATATTCCAAGTACAACACATGCTCAAAGAATGACTCTTCTAATATTCATTTTTTTGTCGGGCTAATGCAAACTCATACCAACAAATCAACTAGATACTCCTACACATGCCATAGATGCCCTCACTTGTTTATGTTTTTTTAGTACAACCTTTCGCTCAAGCAATGTCAAAAATCATAAGGCTTATTTTTTAAACATAATCAACTCACGCTCACAAATAAAATTTTTACTTTCCTCAACATGCCATATGTTTTCCCATAGTTTACTTCAACTTTCACATCGTACTTCTCAAGGAATAAAGAGGACTTTCATTTGGTTGTAGTGTCGGCTTCAGGTACTGGAGGGAATTTTTTGGAATTCAATATGGTGACTACTCCTCCCTAATGCACATGTTATCATTTAGAGAACAACACCATACTATTCTTTTCTTCTAGTATACACTTCATGACTAAATACCCCTTTATTGCACCATATTTGCCCTTTTATTTCTTTTCCATTTTTTAAAGTGCTTTTGCACTAGCCACCCCAACTGTAGACTTTTCATCCAAGTAAGGTGCACATTATCCTTGATAGGATGAGGGCCAATGTTTTGAGCATAGTTCTAATTTAGCCACCCTTTATTTCATTTTATGTGCACATTGTCACTAAGGATCAGAGCTAAATCAACATATTCTTTTCCACACAATGTAGCACTTCACCCTTAGCTCATTCGACCTTATTTTTCAACCCTTCTTCTAAACATAGTTCATTAAAGACCTTAAGAGGATCAAAATACTTGGTACCAAGCAATGGGTTTTGGATTATCATGTGGCTTATCAAATGAACAAGGCTAAAAGCCCAATGGGGCTTCACAAGGGGGCAATTTCATGGTAGGCATATAAGTATAGTAAAGAATTGTCTATCTCAAAGAAACGCCTCAATCACATTCCTTAAGTCATACAAGCTAATCATTCAACACAGAGAAGGAAAGCTCTAGATATCAAGTTAAGAAAGAACTAATCAAATCTCACCACACATGGCATTATGAGACATATACGAATATAGCAACTAACATGCTCATATAGTTGCATTACGGTATTACTACACAATTAAGACCTTATTTCAAAATTTGAGTCAAACTTAAGAACATATGTTAATTACAAGGTCAACAAGTCATTGCATTTTTTCAAATATAACTACCCATGAAGTTTGGCTAACTTATTGGGACATAGCTTCAAAGACCAAGGTTGTTTTTGTCTATCCTACTCCTCTATGTGACTGATTTTCCCTTTAGATGGTCGTCATCCATATATCATTGGGAACTGTCACTCCTAAGAAGACTCTAGGACTCGATAAATCAATAAACTAATCCTATACAGTTCAAGGGGACAAGCATTAGCAAAAGTACCGAAAACAAATTCTAATGAACCCAAAAGCAAAAAAATAACAAAAACAACTAAAGACTAAAACTAGACTCGATAAAGCGGTAAACAACTATATACACAGAGAATATACCACCCAACACTTTTAACAATAAGAACTGTCCTCAGTGCACAAGTAAAACAAAGCTAAAGGGTAGGACTACTCCCTGGGCCTCTAGTCCTCGTCGTCGTCGTGGTTGAACACCATTGTAAGACCCCCAAAATGAGTTAGGGTGTCTAGAGCGCATGATGTTTTTCTTAATGTTATAAATTCCTAAAATGACTTATAATATGGTTTAGAGTTAGTGTGTAAATTTTGAGGTGATTTGGAAGTCAAACGTCAAGGGATGACTATGACGTTCGACGACTACTATGTGCCTCATATGTCTATGCGTGCTTATAATTGTATGAAATGAGATTATTAAGTATTAAAATGATTTATAATGATATTTAATGGTAGTATATGAAGTTTCCTAAAGTTTGGAGGTCAAACGTCCTAGACGTTCGCAGGATAGCCTTGAGGCATGCATGTGTGTGTGCCTTGATGGGGCCTTGCATGTTTGAACAAGTTGTGAGTATTTGTTTTGACTGAAACTTATGTGGAAGGTCTACAACTTGTTAAGGGTTTTATTTACGTTGGAAACGTCCGGTTACAACTTCAAAAGGGCCCCGTAAAAAGGGCCACAAGAAGGACCCAAGGCTGGTGGAGACACTGCCTTGGCAGTGTCAATCGACTGAACCAAACGACGGCCTGTTGGATGACCAACGGCCCGTAGGTGAGGTATCGTAGATTTAAACTTATCCTGGGCAAGTCTCAACCCAAAAACAGGCCATGTTCCAATCGACTGAACCAAACGATGGCCAGTCGATCGACCAATGCCCAGTCGATGGTGATCCGTCGTTTGTGGCCTACAATCACTGCCATGCGACTATTTTACTTAAGGGGTGAATGGTTAATTTACCCCACGTCCTAAACTGACTCTAATTGATTTATTTACCTATTTTTGGGTGTATTTAAGTGATCAAACACGTGAACAACTATAACAACCCTAAAAATGAATAGGATCAAGACTTAGGTGTTTCAAGAATGCATGCGATTAGACCAAGGTCAACACGTATTGATACGCGTAGAACCAGAACTTAGAACCCTTACTACGACCAAGCCAACTAACTTGGGGAGTTAATTGAGCTTGGAAAGGTTGGAACCAACCATGTGAGGCTCACCAAAACGAAGGTTTAATCGAAAGAGTTTTTACCGGACTCAAAAAGAAGAAATTTTAAGTTTTGAGGGTCCAAGGGTAAAATGGTCTTTTCCAGGCCAAGGGTAATATTGTAATTACCATGAGTAATTAATTATTTAATTAATTAAGTTAAAAAAATAATAAAATTCGGGTGGGGCAACCCGAAGTGACCCATTTTCGCAAAATGGGGTCACCCTGGTTCGAACCCCACTAAGAGCAAGATTTAACTTGCTTTTATTTTAATGTGTTAATTTAGTTTTAATAAATAATTAGTAATATCTGATTTAGGAAAAAGAAATCAGATTTTTTATTAATTTTTATTAATTAATAAATTGACTAATTCAAACCACAAAGTCCTACCTACACTAGACTTCTATCTCACATTTCCCCACACTCTCTCTTGCACGATTCTCTCTCTCTTTCACTCTCTTTTTCTTGGCTGAAAACGTGAGAAAACAATCAGCAAAAGAAAAATAAAGTAAAGGCAAAAGTTCATCAACAACTTGAAAGAGAGAAACACAAAGAGAAAGCAATTCGGTAACGTTAAGCAAAGCATACTACGCTAGTCGGGTGAGGTGTGAGTGTGGGTGTTTGGACTGATTTTTGGAGAGGTTCTTGGGCAGCATTCTGGAGATTTAACAAGAAAACAAAGGTATGGGTCTTCTTACTCTTGGTCCCTTTCCCAAGAGACCCCTAGGACTCAGTATATTCGGCTCAAAAACTAAGGTTGATTCCCCTATTTTATGCTCCCTGTCATTAGCTCCCAACGAATGTAGGTTGGTATGAATGCTGGTAGACTTAGGATTATGTGATGTTTGTGTTAAATGTTAATGTGTTGGATGTACGTTAGTTTATGAAAAGACAAACCATGTATGTGTGTTCGAAATTAAGAAAGATGTATGCCATATTTGGAGTCTCGGCCTTGAGGCTTAAAATTGCTAATGTTGTGTTTGTTAATTTACGTACCCAAACTCATGAAGATTGTGATGTTCATAATTAAGAAATGTGGCTGACTTGAATAAGAATTTGATAGCCAATAAATTCTCTAAAGGATGCACTTAAAAATACGTTGAAGTGGAATTATGAAAGAATGTATGAACTAAGTAAAACATTGATGTTATGAGTTAATAGTAACTAAAAATTTCCAGCATTGTACAAGTTAATATAGACTAAATAAAAATGCATATGAATCTGGAAAATTTACTAAAGAAATAAAAGAATGAGGCCACTAGGAATTGAACCCGTGACCTCATCCTTGGGCGAAATAGACACGGCAAAGGGTGAGGGCTAGGTGGTTCGATCCTGGGTCTGAGCAAGGGCTAGAATAAGAGAAAAATTAATGAGGGGAGTGGGATTCGAACCCACCACCCCTCGGTCAGAATTCATGTAGAGTAGAAGGAAAAATAAAATTAGAAAAAGATGTTGGGGCTAAGGGGGTTCGATCCCCTTAGCTACTGCCGCGAAATTTAATGATAAAACAAGTGAGGCCATGGGGATTCGATCCCATACCTCACTGTACATGCCCTTAACTTAGAGAAAATATAAAAATATAATTATGGGGCTGTGGGGGTTCGAACCCACCACCTCACAGCCCTTAGCGAAAATTTATTAAAAGAAAGGAGGCCGTGGGGGTTCGAACCCACAACCTCCTTACTTGAACGAAATTAAGAGAAAAAAAAAAAAGAGGTTGTGGGGGTCTGATACCACAACCTCTTGGTTTAAGAAAGAATAGGAGAATAACATGTTAATAATAAAAAAAAGGTGGGGTTGTGGGGACTCGAACCCACAACCCATCGGCCAATGTAAGAGAAATTTAAAATAGAATAGTAAGCCTTCAATGTAAATATTGTGATTTGACTTAGAGTGAAAAATGTTATGAATATTAGAATGAAATCAATTAATAATGTAAATGACATTCAATTGATTCAAGACTTGGGTTCCTTGCCCAAACTTCCGGTTGATACATAAGTCATACGTGAACAAATCATCCAAGAATAATGCCACCTACTTAGATCAAATTCAAGATCTTGGCATAACTACAAGATACATAAGTCTTGTACTACATAATCTTAGGAATGTAAGAATTACTTAACGAACTATGAATGAAGCCTCATGGCTTGTGTGTATAGACTCATAAGTCTAACATACGTTCAAAAGTAAGTGAACCTAAGATGTATGAAATGACATGATGAACCCTAGAAGGGTTAAGTATGAGTGTAAATACACTAAATGGCCAAGTGCATTGGCATATGATGAGATGAACAACGAACTAATGAAATCCTAGAAGGATTAAGTAAGGGTGTGAAACACATCAAATGGCCAGTGCATTGGCATATGATGAAATGAACATTCACGTAATAAGAGGTGAATAACTATGAAAAGCAAAGATGCTAATGATGATGAATGTGGTGACAACATGATAAGAGGCTAACGTAAATGATGAGAGCAATCTCAAATGAGCCTAAGTAAATGTTACCAATACGTACTCACCTATGAGAGTGTAAGATAATGAAGAGACCAGTCTCTATGAACACTCTAATGAGAGTATTAAGCTTAACACACTCAATACGAATGATGAGATGAGAAATCATCTAATGAGCTATGATGTCCTCATACTAGAAGTCAGCTTCCATGACGTATGAGATGAATGAAATGGAACTTTATACTGAGCACCGATAGACTAGCTATGAGCGGTGATGCCTTCTTTCGGGAAGGGCGGAGGTTCACGTAACTCTCATGAGATGAGACTGTCCGGCTTGCCGGGTATGGGTCTCCTTATATCTCCTAGTCTTTGAACCTATACTGCCAATATAGGGATCTGGCGGGGTTAAATTCCCATGTACGCTAGCATGTTTTTGGGTCACTTTGGCCGGTGATTCCACCTCTTTTCGGTGTGGGGGAGACACTGGATTTCATGATGCTCACATGATCTATGTCGGTTAAAGTTAAAGCTCCCAATGAATGAATGAGGCCAGCCTCAAATGATGCACATAATGAAATGAATGAATACCAAAGGTGTTAGGATAGGATAATCAACAGGTGAGTTAGATTCAAGTAATGACATTAGGTCATTCTTGGTCATTGGACAACGAACCTAATGAAAGTCTTAAACTACATCCTAGGTATAATCGGGGGTTACACTGGACTATGAACGAAATGAAATGAAGTACGTATGAATGAATGGAGCAGACTCTGTGCTTCCTAATGAAGACTCCCTAGTTGAGGTCCCATATGTTGAGCCCTCATTTCTGGGATGTCTTAATGTAAAGTCCATGATTCCAAAGTCTCATGGTATATGAATAAATGATATGAAAGAAGTTATGTGCTACATGTAAAATGTACTGTATGCTATATGATATGTGCTATGTGTAAATGTTATGTGCTGAGTGCAAATATGAAAAGAATGATATAATATATTATTCTCATGGTATCACTTTCCTAATCCAAATTTGGAAAGCTCACTTACTTTCCTAATCCAAATTTGGAAACTTTCCTAATCTTAATTTGACAAGTCCACTGACTTGACTTCCAAAAATCATGTTGTTAGGAAAGAGCTATTCTTTCTCATGCATGTCCTTGGTGTGTGCTTGCATATACCCATACTTAGTACAAGTGTGTACTAACCCTATACAAACTCTACTATTTTAGGTGCTGGCACAGGTGGATGGTAGAGCTACAGGATCATCGCTGCAGTTATCCGGACATCCAGCATTCATCCGGTTTTTGGTAGGTCCTCATGCTTTCGAGGATGCTACTATTTATGTTCAGCTTAGTTTAGGAGTTGAGCTAGTGGAGCATGTTCCACTAGCGTTTCTTTCTCATTTTATTCAGACTATGTATGGATGCCATTTTGGCAATTATACGATTATGTTATTGAACTATTTCTTTCATTTGATTATCTCTTAATATTTAGATGGTTGATGTTGAACGAATTACGAACGTATAAACAAAGTTTAGTAAGTAATGTTTAGAAATGAAAAGTTTCAAATTTTTCGGTAAAATTAACCTATGTAAAGTAAGAATGACGTAAGTAGGCTTGTTTGTGACCTCTGACAGGTCAACGACGCCGGTCTCGTCTGGGGTCTAGATTCCAGTCGTGACAACAACCCATTCCCAATCCCCTCTACATGAAATAAACCTTCCCTCCAAAACCAACTCTCCCTAAAAAAAACATTGTTGTTGAAGCTCAAGCACATCTTGTGGATTGTATTCTCCTGGGTTCTTCACCAAATTTTAGAGGTTTTCAACTAGACAAAGGTGTGGTGATCCTTCATCTCTAAGTAACCTTTCACTTGGAGAGTTCTTCTCAAAGTTTTCAAAGATATTTCATGATCAAACTTCCAATATTTCATTCTTGCCATGGGTTCTTTCTAAAAATGTTTAAAATGGTTAAATCATGATTAATTGATGTTAATGTATTGGTTTAAATGTGAATTTGAATCCAATTGCATTATGAACCCATGTCCCTTCCTTACTCGATTTAGCCCTTGCATGGGCATTATGATCATGGCTTGTTAATGGTTGAACTAATGAAGAATTGATGATGAAGGATCCATGTGGATAAATGTATGAAGAGTTGAACATGCTTAGCCTAGATTTTCATGATTCACCGTAACATTGCTCTTTTTACAATTTAATGTTGAATTCAAATAAGTGATGATGATTATATCTACTGTTTTAGGTTAATATCATGATTTAATTATGGATAGGAATCTCGTATGATTAAAGTAAAGAAGAATTGACATGAATTGATCTAGTTTCTTCTAGTCTATTAAGTAATAACTTGTGATCATGATGTTGGGATGGTTGTTATATGAGTCTATTATGGTTAATTTTCCTTATCTACTGCCTATGTATAATGTGATGATAATTAGGTATAGTTGATCTAATATGAATAGATAACAATGGGATTGGTAAAGATTGATGTAGATTCTTCTAGCCTATTAAGTGACTATTATAATGTATACGACATGATCTAAATGTTAGGGTAGATAAAGCATGATTTCGTTTGAGTAATAATCTCTTTAGCTACTGCTCAACATGTGTATTGATGATAAATTGTTATTGATGATCAATGCAAGCGAATTGGGTTAAACATCTATGTTCTTCTACTTTCTAGTATATATGTGATGTATTGTATTAGATTATAATATGATCTTGTAGCGAATTGTACATGGTTTATTTAATGATTATGGTACTCTAGTTAATGCCTTATACTTAAATTATTGATAAAAGAGTAGTAATGGTCAATGATGACCAAAGGCTAAAGGATTGGTAAGAATTGCTCTACTCTTCAACTTCTCTATTTCTCTATAGTAATGTTGATGAAGTCTTGTATGGAATTATGTGGTATGGTCCACTTATGGTGGCGGTGTTTACTTTATGTCATTACATATGTGTTCACTATGGCCTTGAAGGCAAATTTATGAATGTATGAATGAGTGGTTATGATTATCACCTTATGTGTAACTTGTGCCTAGTCTTATAAATTTTAGTTGTGAATCTAGGTTATGTTACTATTGTCATGAGCATTAAAAGGGATGTGTAAGATCATGTGTAGGTGCTGCCATTAATGAAGTGTTAAGGATTGATGACCCCTACCCATGTACCCCTATGTTAATGTGTGAATAGCTAATGTTAGGAGTCTTAAAGCATAATTAGAAGTTGACTTGCCTCCTATGCTAAATTGTGTTGTGTGGTCTATGCTTGAAAGAGTATTGTGGTCTTAAGAGGGTGGCTGCCTCAATATGTTGTTGATAGCCATTATGTGATCATGTTGTCCAATGTATACACACACTCACACTTCATGCATGCTTAAAATTAGTATAGAATCATAGTGTCTAATGAAAGGTTGTTCTCATATTCACTAGTGTCTACTACTATGCATGCAATGTATAAGTATGATTAAGTATGAATGTACATAGAGTTTTAGTGGGTTTATATGAAAGGATTGTTCATATAGTTATACCTATAGACTTATGCATTGATATATGGACATGTGTGATATTTATATGTTATGTGAAAGGTTGCTCACATATATGTACACGCACACACATGAATGATGATCTAGTATATAGAGGGTCCTTGAGAGTGCCCAAGATTACTATAAAACTAGATAGGTGCTTGAATATGCTATAAGCATATGAGGAATGAATATCCTAAGCCTATGTTTGATGAAAAATGTAATTAAAGGTTTTTCAATAAAGGAAACTTAGCTTAGCACCGAGTGAACTTGACATTGAGAGGTGTTGACTTCCCTTGGAGGAAGATTCACCATTAGTCCCTTATAGAGTGTTGACTTCCCTTTGAGGAATACTCACCTATGGACTCACATGAGGTGTTGACTTCCATTTGAGGAAGGTTCACCTATGTTTTCACATGAGATGAGGCCCCAATTGCCAAATGGCATGTAGAGGGATTATACCTATCCCTTAGTTCTATAAAACTATGCTTGCCACATAGGATCTAGAAAAGTGAATTCACTTAGGATGCTAGGATGTATGTTAATGTTATACCTTGGTTAGGTAGGAACACCTTCCATTGGTGTAAGTCTCTATAACACCAAATTCCATAGTTAGCACCCATGGTCTTAGTGTTGGTTAAGGTTAAAGTTTCCCTAAATTAAAATAGACAATGGAAGTAAATGACTAGGATCCTAACTAAGATGACTTAAAGGGAAGTAACTTAGGATAGGTGGAAGTAATGAACCCATCTAGACATTGCACAAGTAGCTCCTTAGGAACTCCTAGAAAGGTGACCTAATGTGTATGATTATGTTATGTCCTTATGTATGACATTGTAGTAATTTTCTACTTGTTATGAAGATGTGCATGGTATGAATCTATATGATGTGATCTTATTCTTATATGCACTATGTTGGTCTAAATGACTATATGATGAAGGTCTTGTATTGACATGAATGAAGTTGTCTTTACTTGTTATGAGGATGTATAAATTGTATGTTAACGTTTGTGGTCTCATGAAGAGTTTACTAAGTATGTGTGGGGTTATGGGGCTTCACATGTACATTGCACTAGTAGACTAAGATTGGGGTCATCAATAAGATCTTATAATGATGAATATGAAGAGAAGTAACAATATGTGTAAATGGATGTAGTTCACTATAATGCCTTAAGGTCTTGACTTGAATGTGTCTTGTAATGGGCTATACTTGTATGATGATATGTGTTGTCTTGTGTAAGTTGTATGTATGGTTTTACTTGTGGTCCTAAGGTGATGCATTGCACCAAGTATCACTACAGGGTTACTTGGGAGGTTAATGAATTAAAAAAAGGAGTTCACTGTTGAGAATAATGAGCTCACTGTAAAATAACCTCAAATGGGACTTAAATTCTATATGTGATTTTATGTGATGTTTGGCTTTTGAATATGTCTATATGAAGTATGTGAATGAAATAAATGCTATTGTACAAAGGTTTTATGGAGATTTACTCAAAATGGCATGAAGTATGATTTCAAGAAAATGTCCCTTTTAAATGCATGTTTTTGCATGGTTGTCATACTTAGTGCATTCTTGTACTAATTCCATTCTTCTCTACTTTTTATAAAAATTGTAAGTTATGGATTCTTAAAGGATGTCTATATAATTGACGAGCTTGATATGGGATTCCCAAGCTCAAGGAAAGGAACCCTTAAGTCCAAGTATTTCCTATGATATGGTTTACTGTAAAGTCTTTAATATTGTACCTATGTTTATGTCTTAAGGGCCGTGTCCCTAATGTATTCTAATGTTGATTGAGTCTAAGATGGAAAAGAGACTTAAGGTCTAAGTATGTAATAATATATTTTATATATATATGAAGTAAAGTTTCTAGCATATGCTGTGCTATGAAAAGTTTTAAATTTTCCGCTAAATTTACTATGTCAATGCAATGAATTATAACTATGGGCTTTATAAGACCTCCGAGAGGTCAAGTACACCATGTTACTTCTAGGGGGTGATCCCCAGATGTGACAAACGTGGTATCAGAGCATGAGATTTAAAAAGTGGTTTTAGGTTTTAAAAGCCTCATATTGCCACGTCTAGTAGAGTCTCGTGTCCATTGGTGGTGAGTAGCGACATCATCAAATTATATGAGAGGCTATAAGACGATAGAGTTTTCCTTCTTCATCATTCTCATATCGTGCCATCGAACTTAACTCTATAAGATCTCTCTTTTATGTTTTTTTGTCCGGTGGTCTTTTAGATGTGATTGCTTGGATGAGATGGTATCTTATATGCTTGAGGGAGAAAAGGTGAGTTGATGCTTAACTTTGTTGTATGGTTTGATCAGTATATGTGAAGGTGAATTTTGTCATGTTTTAATGAAGTGATGTCATTTATGTCTATGTATGAGATTTATGTGAAATAGCATGTTATGTTGAGAAATGTATGTCATGATATGATTAAAGCATGTTAGAAGTTATTATGGTTGAAATGAGTTTATTTTGGAATGGTGTGTTACTACATGGTTCTACATGATAGTAGCCTAATATTATGATTTGAGCTTGAAATGTTTAGTGACTACCTATGAAAGCATGCTACCCTAAGAATATGTGCCTAAAAGTGTTCAATATTTCCCTTGTATACATATGGTCCTTGATAAGTTGCTTAGTATGGATTGAAATCCTTTGTTTAGACTTGATCCTAAGTGTGAAGGTAGTATGCTTGTCTTGGTAGGGTGATGATGTGGGTTTCAGTGACCTATAAGTCACCTTACTGTAATGACCAAATGAAAAGAAGAATTTTAAGGCTAAGTCTTCTCTATTGTTTTTCCCTAATGTTGTATGACCTTGGTGTCTATTGTATTGTATAATAACCTTACGTGGTTGAATGGTATGACCTAAATGGATGATTGGGGATAAACTACCTAGGGGATGAAGTTTATAAGGCCTTGGTTGACTTACTGTAATTCCCTTATTTGTTGATAACTAAAATCCTCTAGAAAATTTGGGTTAAGTTGCTCTTAATTGGGTTTACCATAAGTGGGGGATGGTTATGAAATGGTAAGGTTGTAGATATTTCTACTTTGTCCTTCTATTTTTGCTTGAACTTGAAACTAATAAATTCTTAGTAAGCTTGTTCATAAATAGAGTTTTGCATAAAGTATGAATTACATGAAATTTATATGTTTGGTATGTATTGATTGACATTACCTTAAAGATATTGTGAAGATTCCAAAGTGCATGAAGGGAAATTTTGATAAATATCCATGTTTTCTCATGTGTATTTTGCATCTTAACATGCTAATTGTGAAATTGACTTCATGAGGTAAGATAAGAAACATGGTTGTAGTCACTTGTGAGGTGTAATGATTAGCCTTATAATGGTAAGTTGAGTCTCTATAAAATGAAAAGTGTAGAGTCTCTTGAAAATTATGTGACTTGTATGGTTTGGAAAGCATGATTGTAGGCTCACTCTTGAAAAGTGAAAGCATGTTTAGCTAAGTGTTCATGTGTGCCTATGATTTGTATTATTTTTGCCAGTGATGCTTACTGTAAAGACTAATGTTATGCTAGAAATTGAGATTTTGTCAAATGGCTTCCTAATTGTTGTGATGTATTTGGTGTGACTTACTATTTAGACTTCACTAGGAAGGAAACATGATCATGTCTTGGTTTAAAAATTTGTGAAATTCTCATGTTACAGTAAAGATGACCTTGGTGCATTTGCTTGGGTATGAACTTATGATACATGTAAGTGTGTTGAGGAGTAAGACATTCCTCCATGGACACAACTAAGCATGGTATGGTTGAGTATGACCTTCATGGCACTAGGTCTAACTAATAAGAATCCATTGTCAACATATCTTACTCAAGTCTTTGTGCATTAAAGTATGAGTGCCTACTTGTTTTTGAGTGTGGTTGGAATCTACCTTAGTATGATTTAAAGAAGATTGCAAGATGAGATATTAATAAAATGAAGTGTAATCACCATGTTATGATTAGGATAAGGTTGTTCCTCCTACGAACATGATAAGAGCCTTTTGATTGATGCATTAAAGAGTGAGTGAATTGAAGTTTTGCTTGCTTGTTTGCATTGAGTGCTAAATGATGTAAAGTTGTGTTCCTTGTAAGTTTGGTTCATTAACTTCTATGCGATGATGTTATGAATATGATGAACTGTTCTATGATGCATTGAAGTCCTTGTGGTGATTTAAAAAATTCTAAGTGTCATTCAAGGACGAATGTTCCCAAGTGGGGGATATTGTAAGACCCACAAAATGAATTAGGATGTCTAGATCCTAACATGTTTTTCTTAATTTTATAAATTTCTAAAAAGACTTATAATATGGTTAGATGCAGTGTGTAAAGTTTGAGGTGATTTGGAAGTGAAACGTCAAGGGACGACTAAGACGTTCGACGACTAGTCGCCTATGTGCCTCATATGTCTACACGTGATTATAATTGTATGAAATGATCTTATGAAGTCTTAAAATGAGTTATAATGATGTTTAATGGTAGTATATGAAGTTTCATAATGCTTGGAGGTCCAACGTCCAAGAACGTCCAAGACGTTTGAAGAATAGCCTTGAGACATGCATGTGTGTGTCCTGATGGGGCCTTGCATGTTTGAACGATTTGTGAGTATTTATTTTGAGTGAAACTTATGTGGAAGTTCTAAAACTTTTTAAGGGTTGTATTTACGTTGGAAACGTCCGTGTACGACTTTAAAAGGGCCCCGCAAAAAGGCCCACAAGAAGGAGCCAAGGCTGGTCGAGACACTGCCTTGGCAGTGTCAATCGACTGAACCAAACGACGGCCTGTTGGTTGACCAATGGCCCATAGGTGAGGTCTCATAGATTGACACTTAGCCTTGGCAAGTCTCAACCCAAAAACAGGCCAAGGTCCAATCGACTGAACCAAACGATGACCAGTCAATTGACCAACGCCCACTCGATGGTGATCCATCGTTTGTGGCCCTGCATTCACTGCCATGCGACTTTTTTACTTAAGGGGTGAATAGGAAATTCACCCCACGTCCTAAACTGACTCTAATTAATTTATTTACCTATTTTTGGGTGTATTTAAGGGATCAAACACGTGAACAACCCATTCCCAATCCACTCTACACGAAATAAACCTTCCCTCCAAAACTAACTCTCCCTAAAAACCTCCATTGTTGTTGAAGTTCAAGAACAACTTGTAGATTGGATTCTCATGAGTCCTTCACCAAATTTTAGAGGTTTTCAACTAGACAAAGGTATGGTGATCCTTCATCTCTAAGTAACCTTTCACTTGGAGAGTTCTTCTCAAAGTTTTCAAAGAGATTTCATGATCAAACTTCCAATCTTTCAATCTAGCCATGGGTTCTTTCTAAAAACGTTTAAAATGGTTAAATCATGATTAATTGATGTTAATGTATTGGTTTAAACGTGAATTTGAATCCAATAGCATTATGAACCCATGTCCCTTCCGATCTCGATTTAGCCCTTGTATGGGCATTGTGATCATGGCTTTTTAATGGTTGAATTGTGATTCTCTTACGTTGAATTGTCTATATATACTGTTATTTATGTGAATTAATTAAGAATTGATGATGAAGGATCCATGTGGATCAATGTATGAAGATTTGAACATGCTTAGCCTAGATTTTCATGATTCACTGTAACATTGCCCTTTTTATGATTTAATGTTGAATTCAAATGAGTGATGATGATTATAGCTACTATTTTAGGTTAATATTATGATTTAATTATGGATAGGAATCTCGTATGTTCAAAGTAAAGAAGAATTGGCATGAATTGATCTAGTTTCTTCTAGTCTATTGAGTAGTAACTTCTGATCATGATGTTGGGATGGTTGCTATATGACTCTATTATGGTTAATTGTCCTTAGCTACTTCCTATATGTATAATGTGGTGATAATTAGGTGTAGTTGATCTAATATGAATAGATAACCATGGAATTGGTAAAGATTGATTTAGATTCTTCTAGCCTATTAAGTGACTATTGTAATGCATATTACATGATCTAAATTTTAGGGTAGATAAAGCATGATATCGTTTGAGTAATGATCTCTTTAGCTACTGCTACATGTGTATTGATGATAAATTGTTATTGATGATCAATGCAAGCGAATTGGGTTAAAGATCTATGTTCTTCTACTTTAGTATATATGTGATGTATTGTATTAGATTATAATATGATCTTGTAGAAAATTGTACATGGTTTCTTTAATGATTATGGTATTCTAGCTACTGCCCTATATTAAATTTTTTATGAAAGAGAAGTAATGGTCAATGATGACCAAAGGCTAAAGGATTGGTAAGAATTGCTCTACTCTTCTACTTCTCTATTTCTCTATAGTAATGTTGATGAAGCCTTGTATGGCATTATGTGGTATGGTCCACTTATGGTGGCGGTGTTTACTTTTTATCAATACATATATGTTGACTATGGCCTTGAAGGCAAATTGATGAATGAATGAATGAGTGGTTATGATGATCACCTTATGTGTAACTTGTGCCTAGTCTTCTATTTTAGTTGTGAATCTAGGTTATGTTTCTATTGTCATGAGCATGAAAACGGTTGTGTAAGATCATGTGTAGGTGCTTCCATTGATAAAGTGTTAAGGATTGGTGACCCCTACCCATGTACCCCTATGTTAATGTGTGAATAGATAATGTTAGGAGTCTTAATGCATAATGTGAAGTTGACTTGCCTCCTATGCTAAATTGTGTTGTGTGGTCTATGCTTGAAAGAGTATTATGGTCTTAAGAGGGTAGTTGCCTCAATATGTTGTTGATAGCCATTATGTGATCATGTTGACCAATGTATACACACACTCACACTTCATGCATGCTTACAATTAATATAGAATCATAGTGTCTAATGAAAGGTTGTTCTCATATTCACTATTGTCTACTACTATGCATGCAATGTATAAGTATGATGAAGTATGAATGTACATAGAGTTTTTTTAGTGGGTTTATATGAAAGGATTGCTCATATAGATATACCTATAGACTTATGCATTGATATATGGACATGTGAGATATTTATGTGTTATGTGAAAGGTTGCTAACATATATGTACACACAAATACATGAATGATGATCTAGTATATAGAGGGTCCTTGAGAGGTCTGCCCAAGATTACTCTAAAACTAGATAGGTGCTTGAATATGATATAAGCATATGTGGAATGAATATCCTACGCCTATGATTTATGAAAAATGTAATTAAAGGCTTCTCAATAAAGGGAACTTAGCTTAGCACCGAGTGAACTTGACATTGAGAGGTGTTGACTTCCCTTGGAGGAAGATTCACCATTTGTCCCTTATAGTGTGTTGACTTCCCTTTGATGAATTTTCACGATCGGAATCTAAACCCCAGACGATATCAGCGTCGTTGACCTCTCAGAGGTCGCAGACAAGCCTACTTACGTCATTCTTACTTCATCTAGGTTAATTTTAGCGGAAAATTTGAAACTTTTTGTTTCTTAACATACTTGTTAAACATTCTTATCATTTCATAATTGTTCACCATCAACCATCTAACATTAAGAGATAAGCAACTGAAAGAAATAGTTCAATAAGTAATAGCTGTATAATTGCCAAAATGGCACCAATACAAAGTCTGAATAAAAATAGGAAAGAAACGCTAGTGGAACATGCTCCACTAGATCAACTCTAAAACTAAGCTAGAATATAAAACAATAGCATCCTCGAAAGCATGAGGACCTACAAACTCCAAATGAATGCTGGACGTCCGGATAACTACAACAATGATCTTGTAGCTCTATCGTCCACCTGTGCCATCACCTAAAATAGTATAGTTGTATAGGGTTACTACACACTTGTACTAAGTATGGGTATATGCAAGCACACACCAAGGACATGCATGAGAAAGAATAGCTCTTCCCTAACAACATGATTATGGGAAGTCAAGTCAGTGGACTTGCAAAATTTGGATTAGGAAAGTAAGTGAGCTTTCCAAATTTGGATTAGGAAAGTCAATGAGCTTTCCAAATTTGGATTAGGAAAGTCATTCCATGATAGTAACATGTATCATCATAAAAATCATATTGCACACAGCACATAACATCTAACATATAGCACATATCATAGCGCATAACATAGAACACATAGCTTCTTTCATATCATTCATTCATATGCCATGAGACCTTGGAATCATAGACTTGACATTATGACTTTCCAAAATGAGGGCTTAACATATGGGACCTCAACTAGGGAGTATTCATTAGCAAACACAGAGTCTGCTTCATTCATTAATACGTACTTCATTTCATTTCGTTCATAGGCTAGTGTGAACACCAGCTATACCTAGGGTGTAGTTTAAGACTTTCATCGGGTTTGCTGTGCAATGATCAAGAATAACCTAATGTCATTACCTGAGTCTAGATCACCTCTTGATTATCCTATCCTAACACCTTTGGTATCATTCATTTCATTATGTGCTTCATTTGAGGCTGGCCTCATTCATTCATTGGGAACTTTAACTTTAACCGACATAGATCATGTGAGCATCATGAAATCCAGTGTCTCCCCCACACCGAAAAGAGGTGGAATCACCGGCCAAGGTGACCCAAAACATGCTAGCGTACATAGGAATTCAACCCCGCCAGATCCCTATATTGGCACTATAGGTTCAAAGACTAGGAGATATAAGGAGACCCATACCCGGCAAGCCGGACAGTCTCATCTCATGAGATTTACGTGAACCTCCGCCCTTCCCGAAAGAAGGCATCACCGCTCATAGCTAGTCTATCGGTGCTCAGTATAAAGTTCCATTACATTCAACTCATACGTCATGGAAGCTGGCTTCTAGTATGAGGACATCATAGCTCAATAGATGATTTCTCATTTCATCATTAGTATTAAGTGTGTTAATCTCAATACTTTCATTAGAGTGTTTATAGAGACTGGTCTCTTCATTAACTTTACACTCTCATATGTGAGTACGTTTTGGTAACATTTACTTAGGCTCGTTTTAGATTGCTCTCATCATTTGCATTAACCTCATATCATGTTGTCACCACATTCATTGTCATTAGCACATTTACTCTTCATAATTACTCACCTCATTTTACGTGAATGTTCATTTCATCATATGCCAGTATACTTGGCCATTGGTGTGTTTCATACCCTTACATAACCCTTCTAGGGTTTCATCATTTCATTGTTCATTTCATCATTCAGTACATGCATCTTAGGTTCACTTACTTTTAAACGTAGACTAGACTTATGAGTCTATACACACAAGCCATGAGGCTTCATTCATAATTCGTTAAGTGATTCATACATTCCTAAGATTATGTAGTACAAGACTTATGTATCTTTTATATATGCCAAGATCTTGATTTCGATCTAAGTAGGTGGCATTATTCTTGGATATTTTGTTCACGTATGACTTATGTATCAATACGGAAGTTTGGGCAAGGAAACCCAAGTTTGAATCACATGGTTATCATTTACATTTTTCATTAATTTTATTTTTAATATTCATAACATTAGAACTCTAGATTAAATTCCACCATTAATATTGTATCATTAATTTTCTACTTAATTTTCCCCTTAAGATGGCCGAAGGGTTGTGGGTTCGAACCCCCACAACCCCTTTTATTTTTAATTAACATCTCATTGCCTTTTTCGCCCAAACCAAGAGGTAGTGGGATCAAACCCCCACAGCCTCTTCTATTTTTGTTATTTATTCGCTGGAATAGAGAGGTTGTGGGTTCGAACCCCCACAGCCTCCTTATTTAAACTTTAATTTCGCTGAGGCTGTGAGGTGGTGGGTTCGAACCCCACAGCCTCCTAACTTTATTTTTAATTAAGTTAGGCGAGTGGCAGTGAGGTTGTGGGATCGAACCCCCACAGCCTCACTTTATTTCTTTAGTTAATTTCGCCTTCTCCTTTTCAGCCTTGAGGTCGTGGGTTCGATTCTCACGCCTCACGTTTTCTTTTATTTATTTTCTCCTCTTTCACTCGCTGCCTGGAGGTCGTGGGTTCGAATCCTAGGCTTTCCATCTATTTATTTAATTTATTTTCTCTTCTTTCTCCTCCAGTGTCGCGAGTTCGATTACCCCAGCCCCATTTGCTTTTTCTTTGTCGCGAATTCCAGTAGCCAGGTTCGATTCCCCCTAGCCCCATTTTCTTTTCCTTTTCTCGCGAAACTAGTAGCTAAAGGGTTCGATTCCCCTTAACCCCCTTCATGTTTTTAGCCTCTTTAACATGTGAGGTCTTGAGTTCAATTCCCATTGACCTCATTTATTTTATTTTCACTTTAAAAACCCATATTTTAACCTCATTGTTGACCGAAACTAGAGTACACAATCTGGAAATTTAATCCCAACTTTAGCTTCCTTTCATCAACCTTTTCATGCTAGTTTCTTAGGGCAATTCACCAAGCATTTAGTGTATAGTTAGGTGTAGTTTAGGGGTTACATTAGTCAAGCGTTTTCACTCAAAATTTGTAACTTCACACACCATAGAACATCACATTATGCACAACTTTAGCACATAAAATACAAGAAATAACATACCTTTTTACTTCTCCAAAACAGTGGCTAAAACTCACTGCCAACGTGCACACACACACATTTTTTTTTCGATTACACATTGGTTGTCATTTTCGTGATTTCACTCACATAAACATATTCACATTCAACATAAAAACATCACACATACCTAAACCAGCAAAAAAAAAAAACCTACGAAATCATTGGGAGCTAGTGACAAGGACATGCAACAGGGAACAACTTTAGTTTCGGAGTGAATATCTTGAATCGTAAGGGGCCTCTTGGGAAAGGGACCAAGAGAGAAGAAACCCATACCTTAATTTGATTGTTTAAACGTGAATTTTCTGCCCAAAACCTTCTCCAAAATTAGTCCAAACCTCCTCAACGTACACACCACTCGACGAACAACCTCTTTTTGCCTTGACGTTTTTGGTTACTTTGTTTTTCTCAAATTTTCATGTGAGTTCTTCAAGTGTGAAGAACGCTTGATGTATTTTCTGTTCTTTGTTGTTTTTGGCAGAAACCAATCGTGAGAGAGAGTGATGAAACGTGAGAGAGACATCGTGAGAGAGTAGACAAATAATAGGAGTTTTAGTTTGGGAATTAGTCAAACTAGGACTGCTTATTAATTTAAATAAAAACCTGATTTAATTAGCTTAGTTAAAGGACCATTATGCCCTTCAAAAAAATCATATTTTTAATCATCAATTAAATCATTAATTTGATGCTTCCAATGGGGTTCGAACTCGGGTAGAGTGCCCCTTTTGCGAGATGGATCATTCCGGGTCGACCCAACCCGGATTGATTTTTTTTAATTAAATTAATTAATTAATTAATTAATTCCTTAGGGTAATTACAATATTACCCTTGGCCTAGAAAAGACCATTTTACCCCTGGACCCTCAAAACTCAAGATTTCTTTTTTTTAATTCCGGTAAAGACTCCTTCGATTAAATCTTCGTTTTCGAGAGCCTCACATGGTTGGTTCCAACCTTTCCAAGCTCAATTAACTCCCCAAGTTAGTTGGCTTGGCCGTAGTAAGGGTTTTGAGGTTTGGTTCTACGCGTATCAATCCGTGTGAACCTTGATCTAATCGCAAGCATTCTTGACACCTTAAGCATTTATCTTATTCATTTTTAGGGTTGTTACATTATCCCCCCCTTAGGAACATTCGTCCCCGAATGACACTACCACTACATATCGTAATGCCAGTCAGATCATAACAAAATCACTATGCACAGTCAAGCAATAGCAATAAAATACGGAGAGGTAAGGAAACATAGACTTAAGAGTAGGAAGTCTAACCTCAAGAGCTGAAAAGATGAGGGTAGCGGGATCTCATGTCAACCTCAGCCTCCCACGTAGCACCCTGAACAAGATGATTTCTCCACAATACCTTCACTGTGGCAATCTCCTTGTTCCTCAGCCGCTTGACCTGTCTGTCTAAGATCTCAACAGGTACCTCATCATAAGACAAGTCTTCACCAACCCCCAAACCTTCAACAAGTAGAATCGATGCTGGATCACCTAGGCACTTCTTCAACATAGAGACATGAAAGACTAGATGAACAGAAGCTAGCTCTGCAGGCAATGCTAACTAATAGGCCACCTCACCCACACGCTGTAGGATCTCATATGGCCCAACATACCTCGGACTCAACTTCCCTTTCCTACCAAATCTTATCACCCCTTTCATAGGTGATATCTTCAAGTAAACCTGGTCACCTACATCAAACTCTAAGGGCCATTTTCTGTTGTCTGCATATGACTTCTGCCGACTGAAAGCATTAGCCAACATGTCCCTAATCACTCTGACCTTCTCTAAGGCCTCATGAATGATCTCTGGGCCCAGAATGGATGACTCTCCAACCTCGAACCACCCAACTGGAGATCTACACCTCCTACCATACAGTGCCTGAAATGGATCCATCCCAATGCTGGAGTGATAGCTATTATTATACGAGAACTCTATCAAAGGCAGATGGTCATCCCAGCTACCTCCAAAGTCAATCACACACGCTCTCAACATGTCCTCCAATGTCTGAATGGTGCGCTCTGCCTGCCCATCTGTCTGAGGGTGAAAGGCAGTACTAAGCTTTACCTGCGTGCCCAAGATCTTTTGGAAAGATCTCCAGAAATGTGAAGTAAACTGAGCTCCTCTATCTAAAATGATAGACAAAGGAATCCCATGCCATCTAACAATCTCATCAATATAGAGTCTCGCATAATCCTCAGCTCTGTAAGTAGACTTCACAGGGATAAAGTGGGCAGACTTAGTCAATCTGTCCACAATAACCCATATGGAGTCATGCTGCCTCCTAGTCTTCGGAAGACCAACCACGAAGTGCATATTAATGGCCTCCCACTTCCAAGTCGGAACCTCAATAATCTGAGTCAGACCGCCAGGCTTAAGATGCTCTGCCTTAACCTGCTAACAATTAGGACACTTGGCTACATATTCTGCAATGTCCTTCTTCATGCCATCCCACCAATAAATCTGCTTAAAATCATGATACATCTTCGTGGAACCTGGATATATGGAATATCTGGAACCATGGGCCTCTGCAACAATCCTGGTCAACAAATTATCCACATCTGGTACACACAGCCTGTCCTGGTACCTAAGTACGCCGTCACCTCCCAAAGCAAAGGACTCATTCATCTTTATCAATACTGAGCCCTTCAGCTCCATCAATACAGGATCGACATGCTGACCCTTCTTGACTTCAACTACCAAGGATGATCCAGAACTAGGATGAACTGAAACACCCCCACTAGTAGAGTCAACCAACCGCACACCCAGTCTGGCCAGTCTGTATACATCTTTCACCAACTCCTCCTTCTCATCCTCAACGTGGGCTGTACTTCCCATGCTCATCCTGCTCAAAGCATCAGCTACAACATTAGCCTTACCTGGATGGTAGTGGACATTCATATAATAGTCCTTCAATAGCTCCAACCATCTCCGCTGACGTAAATTCAAATCCCTCTACGTGAACACGTACTGGAGACTCTAGTGGTCTGTTAACACATCCACATGCACTCCATACAAGTAGTTCCTCCACAGCTTCAGTGCAAACACCACAACTGCCAGCTCCAGGTCATGAGTGGGATAATTCTTCTTATGAACCTTGAGCTGTCTCGACGCATAGGCTATCACCTTACCAACCTGCATAAGAACACAACCCAAACCAACCCTAGATGCATCACAGTAAATAGTGTAATTCTCACCACACTTAGGTAAAGTAAGCACCGGGGCTGAAGTGAGTCTGTCCTTGAGCTCCTGGAAACTCTTCTCACAAGTCTCCATCCATTCAAACTTGTCTTTCTTCTTAGTCAAAGCTGTCAATGAGGCAGCAATGGAAGAAAAGTCCTCCACAAACCTGCGGTAGTAACCAGCCAATCCCAAAAAGCTACTGATGTCAATGGGAGTAAGAGGCTTTAGCCAGTTCTTCACAGCCTCAGTCTTCCTGGGATCCACCTCCACGCCCTGATCGGACACAACATGACCTAGGAAGGTCACTGATCTGAGCCAGAATTCACATTTGCTGAATTTGGCATACAACTGATGCTGTCTAAGTACTTGCAAGGTTAGTCTCAAATGTTGTTCATGCTCTTCCTTGGTCTTAGAGTAGATGAGAATGTCATCAATGAATACTATGACGAAAGAGACAAGGTATTCACGGAAGACTCTGTTCATGAGATCCATAAATGCAGCAGGTGCATTCGTGAGACCAAATAACATGACTAGAAACTCATAGTGACCATAGCGGGTACGAAAGGCTATCTTTGGGATATCTCCATCCCTAACCCTAAGCTGATGATACCCTGAACGAAGATCAATCTTAGAGAAGAAACTAGACCCTTGGAGCTGATCGAACAAATCATCTATTCTGGGAAGTGGATACTTATTCTTTATAGTGACTTTGTTGAGCTGCCGATAATCGATACACATTCTAAGGGTTCCATCTTTCTTTTTCACAAACAACACTGGAGCGCCCCAAGGGGATATGCTCGGCTGAATGAAACCCTTGTCAGTGAGATCTTTTAACTGCAGCTTCAACACTTTGAGTTCAGCTGGAGCCATTCTGTAAGGAGGAATGGAAATTGGTTTAGTATCGGGTTCTATGTCGATACCAAAATCAATCTCTCGAGGGGGAGGGACTCCAGGCAAATCATCAGGAAACACATCTAAGAACTCATTCACTACAGGCACTGAGTCTATGGAAGGAATGTCATGATCCAAATCATTAAAACTCACAAGATGACACAATAACCCCTTGGACATCATTTTATTGGCCTTAAGGTTCGAAATCAAGAGGTTAGGACGACTCGAGTTGTACCCCTCCCAGAATAACTCTTCTTCATTAGGGAAACAAAATCTCACCACTCTACTACGACAGTCCAAGCAAGCATAACAACTGTGAAGCCAGTCCATGCCAAGAATAACATCAAAATCATGCATGGGTAACACAACCAAGTCTGCACACATAATCTTACCACTTATCACTATTGGGCAATCTTGTATACTCTATCAGTTCTTACATTTTCATCTAAATGTGTACTACCCACTATAGGATCATGCAGAACTTCAGGCAATATCTCAAAAGTGAGAGCAAGCAAAGGAGTTACAAAGGAAAGCGTATAACCTGGATCAAGTAAAGCATAAACATAAGTTAAGAATACTTGCAGCATACCTGTGACAACATCAGCGGACTTCTCCTGCTCCTCCCTGCCCTTCAGGGCATAGAACCTGTTCCTCTTAGGAGGCTCGGCTGCTGCTGCACCCTGTGGATTAGGCCTAGGCTGAGCATTACCTCTAGCCTGACCTCTGTTCTGTGGGCAGTCTCTAACCATGTGCCCACTCTTACCGCAACTGAAGCAGGCATTAGTGCCCTGTCTGCACTCTCCACTGTGAGCTCGGCCACACTTAGCACAATTCTTTTTAGGACGCTGCATCTCACCTCCATTGCCCTTCTTGGGCTCAGGTTTGCCTCCTCTAGGTGTTGTACTCCTCTGAAAATTTGAGTTCCCAGAACTTTGTTGCCCCTTCTTGAACCTAGGCTTCTCACTGATGCCAAAGTTGTTTCTGTGGCCTCCATGGCTGGGAGCTGCCTGATCTTGAGGTTTAGGCCTCTTAGCATCACGAATAACCCTCTTTTTACGGCTGTCCTCTACCTGCTGGACATGCACCATCAACCTGGAGAGGTCCATATTATCATGGAGCATCGCAGACCGACACTCCTCCTCCAGATCTCCATTGATTCCTGTGAGGAACCTGCTCATCTCATCCCTGCTGTTAGACACAAGGGAAGTAGCATATCTGGATAATTTAATAAACTTCAGTACTCACCTTATCCTTGCTATTAGATACTAAGGAAAGTAGCATACCTGGATTGCTTAACAAACTTCAGGGAATACTCCCTAACTGTCATAGATCCCTGCTGAAGGTTGATGAACTCCTCAACCTTGGCCTCCCACATTTCTCTGGGAAAGAATCTCTCCAGAAAGGCTGTCTTAAACAGCTCCAAAGTTACTGGAACTCCGCCCAAAGCTCGGCTATCCTGCCACATCTTGCACCAAGTCTGTGCAACATCCTTGAGCTGATAGGAAGCCAGCTCAACCTTCTCAGTATCTGTGGCCCCCATAGCCACCAGAATCTTATGCACCTCATCCACAAACTCCTGGGGGTCCTCTGAAGTCTTAGACCCTGTGAAAATAGGAGGATTCATCCTCGTGAAGTCTCTCAATCTGTCAGCCATGCTACGAACCGGTGGGTTCTCCCTCTGAACATCCTGCCGGTTGACGTGGGCAGTCATAGCCTGGGTTTGCATAGTAATGGCCTTGCCATCTGGGCCAGAGATGCCCTTACCTCAGCATCAGTCAACCCAGCTGGGTTAACTGGCATAGCCACTCCTTCAGCTGGAGCCTGGGGTGGAACCTGATTGCCCCCAGCAGCTGCACCTCCTCTCCTCTGACCAATAGTCCTCCTAGTATTCATTCTCTGAAAACAACAAAGATTGATGTTAGACACGCTCATAACAACAAGAAATTAAACTTTAGGAGAAGCACGATAAGATCAGAAAAAGGGATGTTTTCCTACACATCATGCAGTCTCTAATCCAGGATAGTGGTGCACTTCACTACCATGACTTAGAAACTACTCAGTGTGGTTGATGTGAACTCATTATTATCGGAATTTAACCTAGTGCTCTGATACCAACTTTGTCACGATCGGAATCTAGAGCCCAGACGAGAACGGTGTCGTTGACCTCTCAGAGGTCGCAGACAAGCCTACTTACATCATTCTAACTTCATCTAGGTTAATTTTAGCAACAAAATTTGAAACTTTTTATTTCTTAACATACTTGTTAAAATTCTTATCATTTCATAATTTTTCACCATCAACCATCTAAAATTAAGAGATAAGAAACTGAAAGAAATAGTTTAATAAGTAATAGGTGTATAATTGCCAAAATGGCACCAATACAAAGTCTGAATAAAAACAGGAAAGAAACGCTAGTGGAACATGCTCCACTAGCTCAACTCTAAAACTAAGCTAGAATATAAAATAGTAGCATCCTCGAAAGCATGAGGACCTACCAACTCCGGATGAATGCTGGACGTCCGGATAACTGCAACAATGATCCTGTAGCTCTATCGTCCACCTGTGCCTGTACCTAAAATAGTATAGTTGTATAGGGTTACTACACACTTGTACTAAGTATGGGTATATGCAAGCACACACCGAGGACATGCATGAGAAAGAATAGCTCTTCCCTATCAACATGATTACGGGAAGTCAAGTCAGTGGACTTGCCAAATTTGGATTAGGAAAGTCAGTGAGCTTTCCAAATTTGGATTAGGAAAGTCAATGAGCTTTCCAAATTTGAATTAGGAAAGTCATGCCATGAGAGTAACATGTATCATCATAAATATCATATTGCACACAGCACATAACATCTTACATATAGCACATATCATAGCACATAACATAGAACACATAGCTTCTTTCATATCATTCATTCATATGCCATGAGACCTTCGAATCATGGGCTTGACATTAAGACTTTCCAAAATGAGGGCTTAACATATGGGACCTCAACTAGGGAGTCTTCATTAGCAAACACAGAGTCTGCTTCATTCATTCATACATACTTCATTTCATTTCGTTCATAGGCCAGTGTGAACACCAGCTATACCTAGGGTGTAGTTTAAGACTTTCATCGGGTTTGCTGTGCAATGATCAAGAATAACCTAATGTCATTACCTGAGTCTAGCTCACCTCTTGATTATCCTATCCTAACACCTTTGGTATCATTCATTTCATTATGTGCTTCATTTGAGGCTGGCCTCATACATTCATTGGGAACTTTAACTTTAACCGACATAGATCATGTGAGCATCATGAAATCCAGTGTCTCCCCCACATCAAAAAGAGGTGGAATCACCGGCCAAGGTGACCCAAAACATGCTAGCGTACATGGGAATTTAACCCCGCCAGATCCCTATATTGGCAGTATAGGTTCAAAGACTAGGAGATATAAGGAGACCCATACCCGGCAAGCCGGACAGTCTTATCTCATGAGAGTTACGTGAACCTCCACCCTTCCCGAAAGAAGGCATCACCGCTCATAGCTAGTCTATCGGTGCTCAGTATAAAGTTCCATTACATTCATAATTACTCACCTCATTTTACATGAATGTTCATTTCATCATATGCCAGTATACTTGGCCATTGGTGTGTTTCATACCCTTACTTAACCCTTCTAGGGTTTCATCATTTCATTGTTCATTTCATCATTCAGTACATACATCTTAGGTTCACTTACTTTTAAACGTATACTAGACTTATGAGTCTATACACACAAGCCATGAGGCTTCATTCATAATTCGTTAAGTGATTCATACATTCCTAAGATTATGTAGTACAAGACTTATGTATCTTGTATATATGCCAAGATCTTGATTTCGATCTAAGTAGGTGGCATTATTCTTGGATATTTTGTTCACGTATGACTTAAGTATCAATACGGAAGTTTGGGAAAGGAAACCCAAGTTTGAATCACATGGTTATCATTTACATTTTTCATTGATTTTATTTTTAATATTCATAACATTAGAACTCTAGATTAAATTCCACCATTAACATTGTATCATTAATTTTCTACTTCATTTTCCCCTTAAGATGGCCGAGGGGTTGTGGGTTCGAACCCCCACAACCCCTTTTATTTTTAATTAACATATCATTGCCCTTTTTGCCCAAACCAAGAGGTTGTAGGATCAAACCCCCACAGCCTCTTCTATTTTTGTTATTTATTCGCTAGAAAAGGGAGGTTGTGTGTTCGAACCCCCACAGCCTCCTTATTTAAACTTTAATTTCGCTGAGGCTGTGAGGTGGTGGGTTCGAACCCCCACAGCCTCCTAACTTTATTTTTAATTAAGTTAGGCGAGTGGCAGTGAGGTTGTGGGATGGAACCCCCACAGCCTCACTTTATTTCTTTAGTTAATTTCGCCTTCTACTTTTCAGCCTTGAGGTCGTGGGTTCGATTCCTACGCCTCACGTTTTCTTTTATTTATTTTCTCCTCTTTCACTCGCTGCCTTGAGGTCGTGGGTTTGAATCCCACGCCTCCCATCTATTTATTTAATTTATGTTTCTCTTCTTTCTCCTCCAGTGTCGCGAGTTCGATTCTCCCCAGCCCCATTTTCTTTTTCTTTGTCGCGAATTCCAGTAGCCAGGTTCGATTCCCCCCAGCCCCATTTTCTTTTCCTTTTCTCGCGAAACCAGTAGCTAAAGGGTTCGATTCCCCTTACCCCCCCTCACGTTTTTAGCCTCTTTAACATGTGAGGTCTTGGGTTCAATTCCCATTGACCTCACTTATTTTATTTTCACTTTAAAAACCCATATTTTAACCTCATTGTTGATCGAAACTAGAGTACACAATCTGGAAATTTAATCCCAACTTTAGCTTCCTTTCATCAACCTTTTCATGCTAGTTTCTTAGGGCAATTCACCAAGCATTTAGTGTATAGTTTGGTGTAGTTTAGGGGTTACATTAGTCAAGCGTTTTCACTCAAAATTTGTAACTTCACACACCATATGAACATCACATTATGCACAACTTTAGCACATAAAATACAAGAAATAACATGCCTTTTTACTTCTCCAAATTAGTGGCTAAAACTCACTGCCAACGTGCACACACACACACATTTTTTTTTCGATTACACATTTCGTGATTTCATTCACATAAACATATTCACATTCAACATAAAAACATCACACATACCTAAATCTACCAGCAAACAAACCCAACCTACGAAATCATTGGGAGGTAGTTACAAGGACATGCAACGGGGAACAATCCTAGTTTCGGAGTGAATATCTTGAATCGTAAGGGGCCTCTTGGGAAAGGGACCAAGAGAGAAGAAACCCATACCTTAATTTGCTTGTTTAAACGTGAATGTGCAGCCCAAAACCTTCTCCAAAATCAGTCCAAACCTCCTCAACGTACACACCACTCGACGAACAACCTCTTTTTGCCTTGACGTTTTTGGTTACTTTGTTTTTCTCAAATTTTCATGTGAGTTCTTCAAGTGTGAAGAACTCTTGATATATTTTCAGTTCTTTGTTATTTTTGGCAGATACCAATCGTGAGAGAGAGTGATGAAACGTGAGAGAGAGATCGTGAGAGAGTGGACAAATAATAGGAGTTTTAGTTTGGGAATTAGTCAAACTAGGACTCCTTATTAATTTAAATAAAAACTGATTTAATTAGCTTAGTCAAAGGACCATTATGCCTTTGAAAAAATCATATTTTTAATCATCAATTAAATCATTAATTTGATGCTTCCAATGGGGTTCGAACTCGGGTAGAGTGCCCCTTTTGCGAGATGGATCATTCCGGGTCGACCCAACCCGGATTGATTTTTTTTAATTAAATTAATTAATTAATTCCTTAGGGTAATTACAATATTACCCTTGGCCTGGAAAAGACCATTTTACCCCTGGACCCTCATAACTCAAGATTTCTTCTTTTTAATTCTGGTAAAGACTCCTTCGATTAAATCTTCGTTTTTGAGAGCCTCACATGCTTGGTTCCAACCTTTCCAAGCTCGATTAACTCCCTAAGTTAGTTGGCTTGGCCGTAGTAAGGGTTCTGAGGTCTAGTTCTACATGTATCAATCCGTGTGAACCTTGATCTAATCGTAAGCATTCTTGACACCTTAAGCATTTATCTTATTCATTTTTAGGGTTGTTACATGAATACTCACCTATGGACTCACATGAGGTGTTGACTTCCCTTTGAGGAAGGTTCACCTATGTTTTCTCATGAGATGAGGCCCTAATTGCCAAATGGCATGTAGATGGATTATACTTATCTCTTAGTTCCATAAAACTATGCTTGCCACATAGGATCTAGGAAAGTGAATTCACTTAGGATGCTAGGATGTATGTTAATGTTCTACCTTGGCTAGATAGGAACACCTTTCATTGGTGTAAGGCTCTACAACACCAAATTCCATGTTTAGCACCCATGGTCTTAGTGTCGGTTAATTCTATAGTTTCCCTAAAGTAAAATGGACAATGTAAGTAAATGACTAGGATCCTAACTAGGATGACTTAAGGGACGTTACTTAGGATAGGTGGAAATAATGAACCCATTTAGACATTGCACAAGTAGCTCCTTAGAAAGTCCTAGAAAGGTGATATAATGTATATGATTATGTTATGTCCTTATGTATGACATTGTAGTAATTGTCTACTTGTTAGGAAGATGTGCATTGTATGAATCTATATGATGTGATCTTATTCTTATATGCACTATGTTGGTCTAAATGACTATGTGATGAAGGTCTTTTATTGACATGAATGAAGTTGTCTTTACTTGTTATGAGGATGTATGAATTGTATGTTAAGGTTTGTGGTCTCATGAAGAGTTTACTAAGTATGTGTGGGGTTATGGGGCTTCACATGTACATTGCACTAGTAGACTAAGATTGGGGTCATGAATAAGGTCTTATAATGATGAATATGAAAAAAAGTAAAAATATGTGTAAATGGATGTAGTTCACTGTAACGCCTTATGGTCATGACTTGAATGTGTCTTATAATGGGCTATACTTGTATGATGATATGTGTTGGATTGTATAAGTTGTATGTATAGTTTTCCTTGTGGTCCTAAGGAGATGCATTGCACCAAGTATAACTAAAGGTTTACTTGGGAGGTTAATGAATTAAAAGAAGGAGTTCACTACTAAGAAGAATGAGCTCACTGTAAAGTGACCTCAAATGGTACTTAAATTCTATATGTGATTTTATGTGATGTTTGGCTTTTGAATATGTCTGTAAGAAGTATGTGAATGAAATAAATGCAATTGTACAAAGGTTTTATGGAGATTTGCTCAAAATGGCATGAAGTATGATTTCAAGAAAATGTCCCTTTTAAATGCATGTTTTTGCATGGTTGCCATACTTAGTGCATTCTTGTACTAATTACATTCTTCTCTACTTTTTATACAAAGTGTAGGTTATGGATTCTTAAAGGATGTCTATATGATTGAGGAGCTTGATATGTGATTCTCAAGCTCAAGGAAAGGAATCCATAAGTCCAAGGATTTCCTATGATATGGTTTACTATAAAGTCTTTAATATTGTACTTATGTTTATGTTTTAAGGGACGTGTCCCTAATGTATTCTAATGTTGATTGATTCTAAGATGGCAAAGAGACTTAAGGTCTAAGTATGTAATAAGATATTTTATATATATATAAAGTAAAGTTTCTAGCATATGATATGCTATAAAAAGTTTTAAATTTTCAGCTAAATTTACTATGTAAATGCGATGAATGATAACTATGGGCTTGTATAAGACCTCCGAGAGGTCAAGTACGCCATGTTACTTCTACGGGATGCTCCCCAGATATGACAACCATTATGGAATTTGCTTCATCCACAATATATTTGTCCTCTTCATCATCCGTTGCCTCATAAGGTGTGGGCTCATCATCGTCCACAAGCTCCGAAAAGGTCGGACCAGTCACAGATAGGGTGCATTATCTATTTGTAAGGACCCTATAAATGAATTAAGGTATCTTGAGACTTACATGTGTCTTAAAAGGTTAATAACATGTTAATAAAGTATTTCATAGCATTTATAGTTGATTTGAAGTTGTTTGGAGGTCAAATGTAAAAGAATATCCAAGATGTTCGAAAGTTAGCCTTTAGACATACTAGTGTGTTCTAGTGTCCCTTGGTATGTTTCACGTATTGTTTGGTGCTCAAATTTATAGTATAGGTCCCTAACATGTATATTATTGTAAATAGGGTCAAAACGTCCTGGAAAGACTCCCCAAGGACCACCCAAAGGGGTCCTTGAGGAGGACCCAAACGTTGGCTAGGCAGTGTCCAAAGACGACCAAGCAACAACGCCCCGTCCTCTGACCAACAGTCCGTCGATTGTGGGCGTTGCTCCACACATAGGCGTGGGATATCATCCCCCCAAAATTGTGTCTTAGTCAAAAACAACGGAGTAGCAAGACGGCTCGTCGACCAGACAACGCCCCATCGCTGCCCTCCGAAGATGGAGTCTGCAATCTGTCTTAAAGCACTACCAACTTAAAGGGGTGAATCGTCAATTCACCCCACGTTACAAATAGAGTGTGGAAGGTTAAATTGGTTTATTTTAGGTATTTAAGTTGGTTATTAACATGAAAACCCCATGCCCAATTGATTCTTCAAGTTTCCCCGTTCCCTCTCAAAAGAAACTCTCTCTAGAAACCTCCATTGGAGATAAGCTCAAGAGCAGCCTAGGTGATGGATTATCATGGTTTATTCTTCAAGTTTTAGTGGTCTTCTAATGTAGTGAGGTATGGTAAACCTTGATCCTTCGTTAATCTTTCATCTAAGGAGTTCTTTCAAAGGTTTTCAAAGAAGAATTCATGATCAAATTTTCTATCTTTCAATCTAGCCATGGGTTCATTTTGTCAAATTGATTTCAAAAGAATTCTCATGATGAATTTATTATTCTCTTTTGTTTTAAAGATGGATTTCAATCCAATTTCATGAATAACCCATGATCCTCCGAAATTCTCAATTTAGCCTATAATGTGGGGAATGTGATCTTGTTGAGATGTTGATGAATTCTGATTTCGATTATGTTAATATGCCTATTGCTACTATTTTCTATAAGAATTTATGATTAATTATTGGGAATTTATCAATGATGATCAAAGCTTGGATAATTGGTAAGTTCACCTTAATCCCTAGCATACGGTAGTAGAATTGACATTGAAGTGCATTATGTGGTATGTTCCACTTATGGTGGCGGTTTTTACATTCTTGAAATTCTCTATATGTTATGATCGTGGCTTTGACGTAAAGTTCATGTATTGTAAAGTGTGGTTATGATGATCACACATGTGAAGCTATATGCCTAGTCTCCAATGCTAGTATCATGTTCTAGGTGTACTAATGATGCTTCCTATATGTGAATGACTATGTTAGGGATAGGTAGGTCTACATGTTTATAATTGGATACTCTTGTGTAGTATTACCCCTATCTATGTACCCCTATAAGAATGTGTGGTCTTAAGCATGATTAGAAGTCTTAGTTACAAATGATGAAGATGTCTTCTCTCCTATTCTATAATGTGGTGTGTGGTCTATAGTCCCTAGTAATCTAGGTGTAAGTTGTCTATGAATTGAGGGACATAAATGTGTATTGTGGTCCTTAGAGGGTGGCTGCCTCAATACTATGTCAATTACCAGTATGTGATCATGTTGACCAATTACATACACTCACACCTTATGCATATTCATGAGTAGGATAGATTCATGGTGATTAATGAAAAGATAGTTCTCATTTGCACCATTGTCTACTACTATGCATGTAAAGTATCTGTTCATGCAAGTATGAAAATGTATCTTAACTAGGATTACTTGATAGGTGTACTAGTATGGGTAAGGATATGAGACTTTACCTATACATTGAACATGTGTACCTTGATAGGATAGTTCCTAGAATGATTATCTATGTACATTAATATGAATCCATGATTAAGCTATGAACATGAAGTATATGTTATGATGTCAAGAATATGATATGATGAAGTATGATTATGTAGTGTCTAAATGTGTTTATGTGAAAGGTTTTCTCATATAAGTACAGATACACACATGAATGCATGAATGGAGCATTTTATGATGATCTAGTAAAGTAGGGTATTTTTAAAGGTGTTCTCAATTGTACTCTAAACTAGACTGTGTTATGTCCATGTGAAAGGATATACTTACATGATTTAGGTTGATGAAAGGAAAATTCTCATCAATAACCTATGAGTTATGCATATGAGGGCTTAATCTCCTAAAGCCTATTTTTATGAAAATAATATTAATAAAGGCTTTTCAAAAAGGGAACTTAGCTAAGCACCAAGTGAACTTGATAAATAAGGTGTGACTCATCCCAATGAGGGAAGGCATGTTCACCAAATGACCTCATGAGGTTGAAAGTACAATGCCAAATGTCATAAAGAGTGTTTCAATCTACATCTCCTAGTTCCTTAACTATGTTCCCCCCGTAGGACCTAGCAAGTGGATCCACTTAGATACTACCATGATGTTAATATTCTACCATTGGAAAGTAGAGCACCTCCTTTCGATGTGGGGTTCCATGACACTAGATTCCATGTTTAGGTCACATGGTCTTAATGTCGGTTAAGGCTAAAATTTCCCTAAAGTAAAATGGACAATGGGAGTAAAGTAAGGAACTCTAACTAGGATCACTTAAGGGAAGTTGCTTAGTGTAGGTGAGGTATGGGACTTTGCCTATGCATTGCACAAGTATCTCTTGAAGGAAAGTCCTAGGAGAGAGTTATATATGTTTATGTATATGTATATATGTCTCTTATGCATGACACTATGACATTGACCTATTTGTTATGATAATATACATAGTATGAGTCCTATTTTGCCTATATGGTGAAGGTCTTATTTTAGATGCATAATATTGGTCATAATTTCCATATATGAAGGTCTCACTAGATATGCATGTAATTGACTAAAGTTGTCATGTTGATGTATGAAGTAAATGATGATGCTTGTGGTCTCTTTGTGAGTTTACTTAGTATCTGTGAGGTTATGGGTTTCACATGTACATTGCACTAGTAGGCTTAGATTGGGATTATGAGTAAGGTATTATGATGTTTAATTGAAATGAAGTTAAGATATGCTAATGTTGACTATTGCCTTACAATTATGATGTTGGAGGTCTTGAATTGTATATTGTCTTGCAATGAGTCTTCTATGTGATTCATGAAGTATGTTGGGTCATATGTGAAGTATGTGTTTGATGATATGCTATGCTTCTATGAATGTATACGTTGAGTTAATAAAAGTTGCATGAATGTTCACCTTGGTGACCTTAATGTGATTCTTGAGTGTGGATGGAGGAATGGGACACTATTCATGCATTGCACCAAGTGTTACTAGAGGATTACATGGGGGTAAAGGACTTAAGGTAAAAGAAGGATAATGTTATGAAATTCTAGATGTTCCTTAAATGTAAATGTGTCTTTATGTGATGATATGAATAGTGTTCATGCCTATATTAAGTATATGAGCTATGTTGTACTTATTGTATCAATGTTCAAGAAGTTTTACTAAAGGGTATGATTCATAGTTTCTAACTAAATGTCCTCTTTAAATGCATGTTTTTGCGCGGTTGCCATACTTAGTGCATTCTTGTACTAATATCATTCTTCTTCATATTTTTACAAAAACTTTAGGTAGTGGATGACTAGAGGATGTCACTTAAAGCGAAGGGCTTGATAGATTTTTCCCAAGCTCAAGAAAGGGATCCTTATGATTCAAGGATTTCCTATGTCAAGTTATTCTTAAAAGTTTATGTAATAGCTAGATTATTATTTTATGTTGTCAAGGGTTGTGTCCCTGTTCTATTCTATTGATGTTGAGTCTAAGATGGAAAAAGAGACTTAGAGTTTAACTTTGTATTATGGTATTTATATATATATATGAAGTGATGATTCTAGCATATGATGTGCTATTAAAAGTTTTAAATTTTCCGCTAAATTTCCTATGACTATGCGATGAATGATGACTATGGGCTTGTATAATACCCCCGAGAGGTCAAGTACTCCATGTTACGTCTAGGGGATGCTCCCCGATCATGAAACTTGCAATGGATAGCGCTCGGCCAAAGCCTCCATTTCATCATCAGTGACTGGGAGGCCTCCAATTCTCAACTGCAACTCACCGATACAAAACATGCATGCCTTAATGCTACCATCGCGGGCTTGCCTATCGAGAGCCGACAAGACAAGCCCATGTGGTGTGTCTAGTGACTTTGTGCGAGTCACATCCACCAACTTACCCGTCAACTCCGGGTGCCTAGCAACAGTCATGTCCTTCTCCTTATCCTCAATATCATGACTCCTTAAAAAATGATGTAAGATCCCAAAAATAACTTAGGTGAAGGTAGAGCCTATCATGGTGTTCATGATGTTAAAAGATCCTAAAATGGTATATAATGTTGTATTGATGCAGTGTCTAGAGTTTTAGGTGCATTGGAAGTCAAACGTAAAGGGACGACTAAGACGTTCGACGACTAAGTCACATAAGTGCCTCATATATTGTTTTATGTGTTTATGCGTGATTAATGAGTTTATGAGGTTAATAAATGAATTATTATATTGTATATAGGCAGTGTGTCAAGTTTCGAGAAGTTTGGAGGTCAACGCTCAAAAACGTCCATGACGTTCGAAAGATGTGCCTTGAAATTACCTTGTGTGTCTAGGCATGTTTCGTCGAGTTTTACGTGTTCATTTTGGGTGAAATTCATGTGAGATGTCCTAAACTTGTATACGGTCATGTTTGGGTTAGAAACGTCCGGGCAAACATCCCCAAGGACCATCTAAGGGTCCTTGAGGAAGGATCCTTCATGAGTGCCAAGACTATCCAAGACAACCCAACCAACGGTTGGAAATCGACGCCCAGTGGGTCAGTCGATGCCCCATAGGTGGGGCCTCATTGATGGAGACTTAGTCGTGGAAGATAAGAGATCAAAGTCGAGTCCTTCACCGAACGACGGGAGGACAGGACGGTCCATTTGTGGACACACGGTCCGTCAACAGCCAACCGTCGATAGCACTGGTTCCCTGCGCAGCATCACTGTTAAGTGAGGGGTAAAAGTGTAAATTCACCCCACTTCCAGATAAGAGGTTTGGAGGTTCCTTGAGGGTCTTTTAGGTATTTTATACTGTATATATGTCTTTAACACTTAGAAGAATTCATTCTTCCAAATAAGAACAACAAAATCCCTTAGAAATTCCTTAGAACTCCATTGAAGACAAAACTCAAGAAAGAGATTGGATTGGAGATTTGAGTGGCTATTCTTCATAAAATTGTATTATTAACATCATTGAGGTATGGTTTTTTATCCTTGAAACTGTATTCATCAAGGAGACCAAATTCAAAGATGTTTTTTATAGTTTTCAAAGATAAACTTGACCTATTTCATGATCTATCCATGGGTTCTTGCATTAATGGTTTTAATCATTGAATGTTGATTGATTGTTGTTATTTAGATGATTTTCAATCAATTAACCTATGAATCCATTTAATGGATGAACACTAGTTTTTGACTAATTTATGGGTTACTTGATATTGGTCTAATGCTTATGAATTCTAGTGTAGATTTCTATGGGCTTTCTAATGATGTAAGAATTATATTCATCTAATTTTTCTTATTGATAAATATATATTTAATTGACCTATTTTCATCTAGTATTATGATTTATGCATTGAATTGATGTTCATGGCGATGGGTAAGGGCCTTATGGTATTAAATTGGATGATTTAGAAGTGGATTAAAGTGGAGAGAATGGATTGGTGGTACGCTGCCCTATTTCTCTTTATTTGAAGTTTTAATTTATCTTCAATTATATTGTGGTTGGTTTGGTCCATTTATGATAGCGGTGTTATGTGATTGATGTGTCCTTGTCGGCGTTATTTTAAGTATTATGATGATCATGGCCTTGTCAGCAACTATTTGAAGTAATGTGATGATGTGTGTAGCTGATTATGTGATGTATGATCATATATACCTATATGTGAAGTAATATGAAAGTATATGTTATTCTATTGATGTTACTTAGGTGATCATGTTAGACTAATGACTATGTGTTCATGTGTGTAGTCTTAGAGTTGAATGCATGATTGTTCCTACTTGACTATATGAGTCTATGATGGTTATATTGATGATAAAATAGTAGTGTATAGGATGACTTAAAGATGATAATGGTTGTTCCTATGTGCTTCTAGAATGACATGTAATATGTGCTAAAGTGAAGTATGTTGTATCTTGTTTAGGTAGACTTGTGTCCCTTACTTGATGCATGTATGAAAGTGAATATATTATGTCTTGACTTAGGATACTAAAGAATCTTAGTCTTGAATATATGAATGATATGTGATAAGAGGGTCCTTTATGTGAAACCTTAAACCTAGTGGTAAGGTTATGAAACTTGAAGTCGAAAGTCGTAATGGTATCCTTCTTGTAATGCAATGATGGACTTAAGGTTGATTGTCTGGAACGACATCATATCAAACCTTAGGAAATTCATGATGAGCTTCTTTTTGCCATTATAAGGCAGCCCTAGAGGACCTCTTTGGTAGGGTAAATGTAATTGGGTTATGAACTTGATATGGAACCCCTTTGTATGAACCTTAATGTGAATTAATCTATGAGAACAAAGGCTAGCACCGAGTGAGTATGGTAAGGGAAGTAGTTCTAGTTAAAGGATGAGATTAGAATACAAAGTAAGCCCTTCATATTCCTTAACCATGTGCCTACATGGGATGTGTCCAATTTCTACCATTGTCAAGTAGAACAACCTCATCGGAGTAGGATAGAATTCCAGATTCCATGTTTTGCTACCATGGTCTATGTCGGTTATTGCCTATTCTCATCATGTGGGATACCTATTATCATTAGATAGGTTCTATGAAGTTTAGATGGTGGTATGGGATGCTATATAGACATTGTACAATAGGCTTTGAAGATGTTAGTGAGAGTCTCTAGGTCTACTTCAAGACCATTACTTGATGTCCTTTATGTTATGAATGTCTCCTAAATGAACTAATGAATGTAATAACTTAATGATAGAAAGTATGTAAATGAATGAGTACCTAATCTAGAGTGACTTAAATATTCCTTAGTTAAAGTGTGAAGAGGGCATAAGGGATGATCTCTTCATGTCTTATCTATGGAAGTCTTGAGAATGACTCTAGTTACGGTAGTTGTTTGTTATGTTGGACATGATCTAATCTTATGAAGTCTTAAGGATTATTTAGGTAACCTTTAAGAGGGTGTATGGGTGTTTTCTTGTAGGAGTACTTAAGTAAGTCTTTTGATAGCCTGAGTAAAGAGAATGTCATATCTTATGTTTGTTATGTGTTTGGTGTATTGTAAGTGTGTATGTGTCTCACTCTAAGTAGTATTAAGGGATTAAGGGTCGTTTATGAATGCCTAGAGAGGTTGTATGGGATGTCTCTCTTTGCATGACTTAAATGAATCTTAGGATAGCTTTTAGTGGGATAACTATATTCTAGAAGGTGTCTCATATGAAGGTAAGTGAATTCACTGTAACAGTGAAGCAATTCACTGTACAGTGAATTGAGCTCACTGTAAGGTGGGTTCTAAAATGTGATATTTGGTCTAAATGATTTCTTATGTGTTTCTAAGTTGACAAAGTTGTTCTTATGATTATATTATGATATTAAATGAAAAAATGCATATTTCTAATAAATGTCCGTTTTCATGATTTTTATGCATTATGCCATACTTAGTACAAGTGGTTGTACTAATTCCATGCTTTTATATATATCTATAGTCGTTGGTAGGTGAGGATCATTTGGGAAGCAAGACTTGGATCGTAGCATTGTTCAAGTGAAGTTGAAGTATGTCCTCATTTAACTTGAGGGCATAGATATCTTTTATTGTTCTTATTGAAGTATTGTAATAGACTTAGTAGCACTATTTTTCTATTTCGTATGGGCCGTGTCCCAAGTACTCTTATGTATAAGATTGATGAGATTGAAACTTAGTATTTCCTATTACTTTAATATAAAAGAGTTTTTAAAGACTATGAAATGTTTTGTGAAAAGTTTTTAATTTAACACTACTTTTCACTATGTATATGCGATGAATGATATGAAAGGGCTTGTATAAGACCTTCGAGTGGTCCAATACACCGGTTGCAACCCGAGATTGTGCCCTATCTTCTAGGGTGTGGTCTTGGGATGTGACAAACGGGTAATTAACCCCCATACCACAATATCCACCTCAAATTATTCTGAAACTTTATCTTTTTTTGTCTCAAAATACCCCCCACATTAACGAGCATTCCTTTCATCAACATATAAAATAACACCACCCTATCTCGAGTCACATCAGTCAAGTGTTTAGTGGGAAGGAACACACTACACACTATCTTTAACCACGATCTAGCCACTTGATTAAAATTTGCAAAATGGAGGGTATTATGCCTCCCCGTGTCCTTACTCCTCTCCCACCGAGCATTAGACTCAACCCCACACAAAGTGTGTTGGATATCCCTATACAGAGGTTTATGCTTCAAATCGTTACACAAATCAGAGTCACAATTAGGGGTCCCCAACACCTCATTCAGAACTCGGGCAAAAAAATTTACATCTTTCCCTCTCACATGCACAGACTTATACTTAGTTTCACTTAACCAAATTGAATAAATTCGCGTACCAAAGTGAAATTACAATATTCGAGATTATCAAACATAAACCGCAATCCTAACTCATCCACAAATATATGTATAGCCAGAAATTGAGATTGTTACCTTACCTCATTCACATATTAGTCCCTCATGTATTTCGCTTCCAGTGGCACTCGAACCATTCCCTTCATACCTCTCTACCACCTTCTTACCAAATGCACCGGTTCCCGGCCACTAAAGGGCCCGAAAGTTTCACCCTTTTGAATTCTCTTCAAACCCATTATATTCTTAACTTTAGGTGCCGTTAAACCTTGTTAAGAAAAGAAAAAAGAAAGAAAAAGTTAGAAATTTAGGGGGGATCGGATGGAGTATTGGGTGAGAGGGATAAGAAAGATTTTGGAATGGAGAAGAAAAGAAAGTGGAGAAGGGTTGGATTTATAGGGGTGAGGGAGAGAGAGGGGTGGTTGGAGGTGTTAATGGAGGTTAGTGGGGTTTTAATGGGGGGAAGAGAAGAGTTGGGGAAGATGAATAAGAGAGGTTTTGGTGGTTTTGGGGGGTGAAATCGTGGGAATGGGGATGAATAGGGGATTCGGGGGGATTTTATTTGAGGTAGGTCGGGGAAAAGTCGGTTTAAATTGGAATTTTAAAAAATTGGACTTTTGGGCGATGGAGGCGCGGCGCGCCTGTATAGCGCCTTTTTCCATCCTATGCTGGCACGGCGCGCCTGCCAGTGTGCCAGCCTACACAGGCAAGATGTGATATCTGCGCGGCACGCCCGTATCGCGTGTGATCATGGCATCTATCCATCCTGCGTTAGTGTGTCGCGCGTGCCAGTGCTCCAGCCTGCACACATAATTTATTTATTTATTTATTTCAACAAAGTTACAAATAATAAAAAATCTCTAATTTACTAAAGCTAACCTATAATCTAAAAATCTTGACTATGCTAAAAACACAAAATTTTGAAAAACAACTACCTATCTATTACATAGTATTCATGGGTTGCCTCCCATGTAGCGCTTGATTTAACGTCACAGCACGACGCAACTTGGACCATTTATAATTTAGCTCAAGCGTCTCCCCATCATGATCCGAATCATTACCAAAATAGTGTTTCACTCTTTGCCCATTGACTAAGAACGTGGGGCCTGTCTCACCTTGCAGTTCAATTTCACCATGTTGTGTCATTCTCACCACTTCAAAAGGACCATACCACTTCAATTTGAGTTTCTCGGGGAATAACCTTAGGCGTGACTTAAAGAGTAATACCTTATCTCCCGGATTGAAGGTACGAGACATTATGTGCTTGTCATGCCACCTCTTTGTCTTTTCTTTTTAAATCTTGGCATTCTCATAGGCATGGAGCCTAAACTCCTCAAGTTCATGCAGTTGATTCACTCTCTTTTTTCCAGCAAACTTTGGGTCCAAGCTTAACTTCATTATAGCCCAATAAGTTTGATGCACCAATTCTACCGAAAGGTGACATACTTTTCCAAATACGATGTGGTAGGGAGAAGTCCTTATATGTGTCTTGTATGTTGTCATCTGCGCCCACAAAGCATCGTCTAACTTCTTAGACTAGTCTTTCCTTTGTGCATTCACTATTTTCTGCAAAATCTGTTTGACCTCTCGATTCGACACCTCCATTTGGCCACTCGTTTGAGGGTGGTAAGTTATAGCAACTTTATGGCGAATATCATACTTAGCAAGAAGGTTCTTAACAAGATGGTTAATGAAATGCTTACCTCTATCACTTATAATTTCTCTTGGAGTGCGAAAATGAGTAAAGATGTTTTTCTTGATGAACTTGATCACCACCCTTGACTAATTAGAAGGAAGAGCGACCGACTTGACCCATTTGCTCACATAATGAACCCTACAAGTATATAGAGGTTTCTATTTGATGGTAGGAATGGACCCATAAAGTCAATACCCCACACATAAAAAAATTCCACCTCCAAAATATTATTGAGGGGCATCTCATGTCTTCTTTAGATGGTAACCAATATTTGGCACCTATCATAGCCGTTCACAAAAGCAATAGAATCTTTAAACAACGAGGGACAAAAGAAACCATATTGTAGTACCTTATGAGCAGTGCGCTCTCCTCCATGGTGGCCTCCATATGGGCTTGCATCACAACTCTTAAGAACTTTGTGAACCTTCGTTTCTGGAATGCACCTTCTCATTACCCGGTCAACACCTTGTTTGAACAAGAGTGGGTTCATCCCAGATGTAGAACTTGGAATCATGATTGAGCTTTTTCTTTTGTTGGGTGGTTGCACCGGGCGGATAGTCTCCAGTCACTTTTAAGTTCACAATGTTCACATACCATGACACTTGATAGATATCCAAAGCGATCAATTGCTCATCCGGAAACTCTTCCTGGATTTTCTCACCCTCATTCATATGTGAGAAGTCCTCCAACCTTGATAAGTGGTCCGCTATTTGATTTTCTATACCTTTCTTATATTTGATCTCAAGGTCAAATTCTTGGAGAAGCAATGTCCAACGAATCATCCTTGGTTTAGAATCCTTCATATTGAATAGGTACCTGATAGTTGCATGGTCAGTGAAGACAATTGCTTTGGTGCCTACCAAATACGATCTGAACTTGTCGAATGCGAACACTAGAGCTAGCATCTCTTTGTCAGTCACTATGTAATTTGCTTGTGTAGAGTCCATGGTTTTGCTCGCATAATAAATAGAGTGTAACACTATTCTTTCTCTGAACCAACACCGCACCCACTGCTACATCACTTGCATCACACATGATTTCTAATGGTACTTCCCAATTTGGTGCAATTAGAATAAGCGCCTCAATTAAGCTCTATTTCAACATCTCAATAGCTCTCAAACACAATGCATCAAAGTCAAACTTCACCTCCTTCTCCAAAATACTGCACATGGTTCGTGCAATCTTGGAAAAATCCTTGATGAATCACCGGTAAAAACCTGCATGGCCAAGAAAACTATGCGCCCCTTTTACAGAAATAAGAGGGGGTAATTTATCAATGATTTCTACTTTGGCGTTATCCACTTCCAAACCAGATGTAGACACCTTGTGTACCAATACTATCCCTTCTTTAACCAAACAATGACACTTCTCCCGGTTTAATATTAAAATGGTGTTTTCACATCTAGCAAACACCTTATCAAGATTTTGGAGAAATACCTCAAAGGACTTCCCAAAGACTAAGAACACATTCATGAATACATCCACAAAATCTTCAACCATGTCATGAAAAATGGACATCATACACCTTTGAAAATTTATCGGTGTATTGCAAAGCCCAAACGGCATGCGTTTGAAAGCATATGTGCCATATGAACAGGTGAATGTTGTCTTTTCCTGATCTTCGGGTGCAATGAAGATCTGATTGTATCGGGAATACCCATCTAAGAAGCAATAGTACTCCTGCCCTGCTAGTCGGTCAAGCATCTGATCAATGAATGGAACAGAGTAATGATCATTCTGGGTAGCATCATTTAGTTTCCGATAATCCATACTAATACGCCACCCGATCACTGTTCTAGTAGGAATCAATTCATTCTTTTCATTCCTTACGACATTCATACCTCCCTTCTTGGGAACACATTGTACCGGACTTACCCACTTTCTATCAGAGATTGGGTATAAAATCCAAGCATCTAACCACTTTATAACTTCATTCCTTACCACTTCTTTCATCACGGGATTAAGACATCGTTGATGTTGTGCTTTGGGTTTGTGATTCTCTTCCATTTAAATTTTGTGCATACACAATGCCGGACCAATCTAATGAATATCACCCATCTGCCAACCAATTGCTTTCTTCCTTCGCTTCAATATCCTCAATGCAGCCTCAACCTGTAAATCAGACAAATATGCAGAAAGTATAATAGTCAAGGTTTCATTAGTAACCAAATACGGATACCTTAGGTGAGCCGGTATAATCTTTAGTTCCAACTTAGGGGCTTCTACTATATATAGTTTTGGTGGAGGTCCCAAATCACGATCTAATGATTCCACTTGAGTCCTATGAGTGTCTACTAAAGCTAGATTTAAGCATTATTCAATCCATTGAGCTTTAGTATCTCCCTTTAACTCATGACCCCCTATCACTTTCTCTAATGGATCTTCAGGCATAAGCACATGTGATTTTACTATGTGATCAACCAGAGTAATAGAAGACAACTCTTCATAAATAGAAGGCAATTTTAAAGTGTGGTAGACATCAAATACTTCCACCTTGTCGTGTGCCCTCATGGTTTGTTGACCCTACTATATAAATCAATGCCCTACCCGTGGCCAAGAAAGGTCATCCCAAGATGAATTGGACTTCAGAATTGGGTTCAAAGTCTAAACCCACAAAATCTACAGAAAAAATCAATGAACCTTCTTGCACTAGCACTTCTTTTACCACCCCCTCTGGCCTAACAATAGATCTATCCGCAAGTTGGAGAATAACATTGGTTCTTTTTGGACTCCCCAACCCAAGCTTTTGATACAAAGATAAGGGCATCAGATTTATACTTGCCCCCAAATCACATAACCCTCGGGCATAAACACTATGCCCAATAGTAATTTGCACAGTAAAACTACCCGGATCCTTTAACTTTTTGGTCAGTCTATTTTGGATCCTAGAGTTCCACTCCTCCGTAAGTGCTACAGTTTCATACTCTGTAATCCTCCTCTTGCTCGCCACAATGTCCTTCACTTATTTAGCATGCTTCGGGATACCCTGCAAAATGTCAACCAAAGGTAGATTAGTGTGAACTTGCTTAAAGAGGGAGAGAAACTTAGCGAAGCATTCATCTTCATGATGCTTCTTTAGCCTTTATGGAAACGGAGGTGCTAACTTATTTTGAGGCGTGGGTACCTCAACCTTTGAACTTTTTACTACCTCTTCCACTTTCTTTTCTGTGGTTTTTGCTTTAGTGTATCTCTTCTTTGGAGCTAGTTTCTTTAATTGCAGCCCACTTCTAGTGCTTACCGCATGCAGTTGCTTTGGGTTGGGCTCAGTATCACCAGGCATCCCACCTTGGGGACGCAAGTTCAAATAATTAGCCACTTGCGCAACTTGTTTCTCTAAACTCATTTGGGACATATGGTTGTTCCTGATTTTCTCATCCTGCTTATCTATTCTAGCACTTAACTTGGTCCCATTTCAGTCATGAGCTTTTGGAATATCTCTTCATTGGTCATCCCCCCTCTAGATTTGCACTTTGGTTGGGATTTTGACATTTCTACCCAGCTTCTTGGGTATGGTATTGATTTGCCCCTTGTTCCTGATTTTAATTTTGGTTCCCTCCCCAGGAGAAGTTATGATGGTTCCTCCAACTAGGGTTGTAACTATAACCATAATTTTGTTGTCCTTGGATCCTTTGTGCATTTCCCATATAATTCACATCATCATGGGTTCCACTACCACATACCTCACACCAATTTGCTATCTGTTGTACCATGTTTATCGGTGCTTGACTTAGGGATAAGTGTTTAAACTGTAAAGTCATGTTATGTTGCATTGCATATATTTTAGCATTTAAAGTAGTAGCTTGGTCAACATCTAAAATCCCTATAGCTTTTTGGGTTGTGGTTCTAGACATTTCCCCTTTTTACCCTTGGTTCCCTTCCGAAAGTTTATCAAGTAAATCAAAGAAGGCTACACTTGTTATGGATAGAGCTTGTCCGCCTACTGCACTATTAAGAAAAGCACGAGCATTATATTCTAAAACCTCAAAGAAAGTGTGAGACAATACCTCATTAGTCTGCATATGGTGTGGGCAAGCGTTCAACATTTGTTTGAAGCGCTCCATGCCTGGTACATATCTTCTCCATGCTTTTGAGCAAAGTTTATTATCTCACCTTTCCGCTTAGCAATTTTCTTGGATGGGTAGAATCGACTCAAAAACCTCTTTGTTAGTCCATCCCAAGTAGTGATGGAGTTTGGTGGTTCGGATTCTAGCCATTTCCTTGCAGCTCCCAGCAATGAGTATGGGAATAATGTAAGTATCACATAGTCCGATGAAACTCTTATTGGGATGTAGGTATCAGTAATCTCTATGAAGGTCCTAAGATTAAGTTGGGGATATTCATGGGGGAGAAAAGTAAATTGTCCATTGGTATGGATACCATGTTCCTCTTTAATTCAAACCTACCCCTCGATGGAGGTTTTCTAATACTAGATGTCAAATTGGCGGAGAGTGGAACTACCACATCTCGCACTGGTCTTGCTGAATGATAGGGACATGAGGGGGTCCTTCTGGGTTGTCAATTTTTTCTAGATTGTTTGGAACCCTTGGGTTGTTCACATCTTCCGGATTGTCTTGAATATCATTACCAGGATTTCCAGGAGGTCCTAACCCTAATTCCCCTCGCCCTTGATTCATTTTTCTCCGCTGATGTAAAACTCTTTCAATTTCGTTGTAAGGATCAACCAGATCTCCTTTTTGAGCCAGACCTGAAAACCAAATACCTGCAATAAGCAATCTAAGATCAAGTAATTAATGCTTAAAAATTCTAATTTTGGACTTAAGAAGATTGAATACAAATCAATTTCTAAGTCCCCGGCTGTAACACTCCGGAAATGTCATGACTTAGACTAGAGCTTAATCTATTAAATAATGTTTAAAATGATGTTTCCAGACCTATTTTAATGTAATACTCATTTGGAAAATTTGAGAGCCAAAGCGACAAAGAAAGACTTTGACGTCCGGAAACTAGCTAATTTAAACTAGTTGACGTCTCTATGTTTGGTGAAGGTTTTGAAGTGTCAAATGAAGTTCAAAACTTGTAAATAGACCTTGGATAGGTATTATGTAGTACAAAGGGTCCAAACGTCCGGTAACGACACCCCATGGACCACCCAAAGGGTCCTTTGGGAGGACCCAAACATGGGTGGGCAGGCTGCCTGGCAGCCTGCGAGCAGGCAGAATTGGATGCAAGGTGTGCGACGCGAGCATGATACGCAGGTCACTGCCTCAAGATTTGAGAGGCAGCCTTGCAACACGAGTCTGACACGCACCTCACTACCTCAACTCAAACTTTAATAAAAATGACGGGATTTGGCCCCGCGACGTGCAGCTACTTCCCAGAATCGTCAAAGTCGTATTTTTGGTAATTTAACTTCTTAAAAAGACCCATTTAAGTGGAGGGTCCTTTGAGTAATTCATAGGACGACTATATATTGATATTAGGTCAGTTTTAGACCACTTTTACACGTCCAGAGAATATTCAAACGAAAATTCTTTCATCTCTCAAGAACGCTCTCTTTTTTAAAACTCCATTGAAGAACAAGTAGAGCTTAAGGAATAAGACGAAAGCTTCGATGTTTCCAATCAGATTTCATGGATTCTTCATCTATAAGGTATGGGTTTTTCACTCTTGGGATTAATTTCCCCAAAAGGTCCTTTCAAGATAAGTTTACAAGAACTTCAAATAGGGTTTTTACTCTACAAAACGAATTTCTTCCTAACCCTAGATTTATGATTTTCAATAAAAAGTAAGTGCTTTCTATGGTCGATTTCACACGAATTGATGAGTATGTGGTTAATTTATGTTTGAACTTCGTTTGGAGTATGTTCTTATCTAGATGATGGTTTCGTATGGTTGTTTCTACTACTTGATGACACGTAAACGTAGGGATTGGAATTAAAACTAGAATGAACTCTTAAATTACCCTTTCCCTTACCCTACATCATGCATTGCTCTTGTATATGATTTTAAGAGTTGTTCTTGGTTATGCTATTGAGTATTTCACTAAGTATGGTTATGAGTATTATAAGATGAACTAAGGTTCTTTGAAGCAAGAGGTAAGTCTTCTAAAGCTGTGATTACTCTACAAGGTTTATGTTAGCCTATAAGTCATGATGCTATGATATGGAAGTATGTATGATGTTGCTATGTGATTATGTTGGGCTACGAACATGTAAATTATGAGATCATGATAAAAATACAAAAATTCAAGATTATGATATCCTCTTGTATGCTTTACACAAGGTGATTATGTTATGTTAATCTCACATATGAAGGGTTATGATGAGAGGAAATTCTCATCTAATCTTAAAGAGCTCATGATCATGTTTATACAAGGAGTTAATCTCTTATGACCTATGATAAGTTTTTGATAAAAGACAACTTAAAGGTTATTCAAGAAAGGGACTTAAGCTAAGCACCGATGAAGTAGATATGAGAGGTGTCCCTTCCCTAGTTGGAAGGTAGGTTCACAATGACTCTCATGAGATTGAGGCTGCCATGTAATGTGGAACTATGGGTCTCTAATAAATCTCCTAGTTCTTGAACTATGTTGCCACCATAGGATACTAGCTAGTGGATCTACCTAGAAAGCTATGTCATGTTAGGTTCTACTTTGGCCGGTAGACCACCTTATTTCGGTGTGGGGTTTTATGACACCGGATTCTATGTTTAGCAACATGGTCTATGTAGGTTAAGGCGAATGTTCCCTCATGTAAAATGAAAGACAAGTAAATGAACGTTGACTAGGGTGACTTGAGGAGTATACTTAGTATAGGTAGGGGTATGGGACTCTACCTAGATATTGCACAAGTTGACTCTAAGGGAAGTCCTAGGAGATTGTCCTTATGTAATATGATAACATGAAAGGTATGATGCTTATGATACAAGATGTTACTCTTATATGATGTTGGTCGTTATGATGAATATGTTATTAGGTTATATTATTATATGAAGTGGTGACTACTTATGCTATAAGCTATATGAAGCAAAGCTTTACTTATGGTCTCCTATCTAATCTACTTGGTTGTGTGGGGTTATGGGGATTCACATTACCATTGCACTTGTAGGTTGGGGATGGGATCATTGGTAAGTGTTTATTATGTTATATTATGTGATCTATTGAATATGAAAAGTTAATATGTTTTCGATTATGATCATGATTTAACTGATGAAATCCTGAACTTGTATATGTTATATATGTTATGTGCATTGACGACTTTCATATGACTTAGCATTTTTCTAAAGAGAATAATAAATGATCCTTTTCATGCATGTCCTTATATGTTATGTGAATATACCCATACTTAGTACATGTGGTGTACTAACCCCATTACTTTATATTACTACAACTGTAGGTTCCGACCATTGAAGTTTAAGGAGGTCGATTTGAGGAAGCTTGGAACCCTTTCTCCAAGTCTTGGTAGGTCCTCAATGTTCTGGGATGCTATCTTTCAACATTCTAGCTTACGCAGATTTTTAGTAGTTTTAAGAATACGCTATTTCCATTATGTTCTTTGGATTCTTTTTGTTTAAGGCCTATATGGCATAATTACTGTTTATTGGCTAAGTCCATATTGTACTCTTAGATGGTTTTAATATATGCGAGACAAGTTTTTAGAATATCGTATGTCTTTATGGATGTTAAGTATGAAGTCTCAGTATACTTCACATAGTATATAAAAGCTTTAAATTTTCCGCAATTTTATTGATCACATATTATGACGAGTGTTAAGGTCTTGTATGAGTCCTCTAAGAGGACGACGACGCTGGTCTCATATGGGGCATGATCTCCGTTTGTGACATAGGCAGTGGCGCCAAAAACATGTTGCTCCCCAGTATACACGCAAGTGTATGTGGTCGAGCAAGTGATATAGTTTCTTTTAGAAATGAGTTATCATTCCCAATGGACTTATGATCAACTTATATTCACACTTAATTCCACAATTAAAGAGAAAAGTAACTACTTCAAGAGATAATGATTTATGTTTAACTACGACTAGTATGCACTTATTTAAAGTAAACAAAGATGAGCGACTTTGATATAATGTTTCAAGCAAGATAGAAAATAATTCCAAGGTTGCAGCATATAATGAATGTCATGCATCATATTATCGGCTTTGAACTGACTTCGGTTGTCAAATTACTGGATTGTAGGGTTGATAATATGATCTAGGTTACACACCTCTCATCGCCTACCCCAACTAGCTATCTAACTATATGATTGAGCGGGGATAAATAAACTAACTAGCGAGCATTTATATTTCATCCTACTTTATAACCAAGCATGGTGTTCGTCTTTCGGGCATCACTCCTGAACACTGATATCCTCAATTTAATGGGCGGACCGAGCTCTCTAAATTCTCTAGTCTATCTGATCTCTCCTATGATCAATTCAAGATTTGACAATAGTTTTATTTTATGGTGCGCAAGCATAAAATAGTAAAAAAAGAATATAAAAGTAATATGAATTGACAACCAGAGATTAATTCATGAAACCTCAAATATTCAACAATCGATTCACAGCTCCAGCCCCAGAACTAGGGTGTTTAGCTACTCATGCTCTTAGTAATCAACAAAAAGATAATTGTTCATAAACAAATCCGAAAAATAGAAGAGTTAAGAGGATTACAATCTTGAATCTTTCCCTTCACACTAAACAAAAGTTGAACCCTAATAATGGCAGCCCTAGGATCTATTTATAATAGTAGATAAAGTTAAGAACAAATTCTACTCAATTAGAACTCCTATTTAATGTTTAAATCTTGAATAAGTCGGAATTGTGCTTGGGCGGCACGCCTCTATCACGCCTAGCCCATATGGTACTCAGGTATTGCATGGCACGGCGCGCCACCATCGCGCCTGGGAATATCCTTTGAGCATCCAGCCTTGGCGCGGCGCGCCTGCTAGTGCGCCTCAACAATGGCTCTGCGTGTCTTGGCGCGGCGCACCTAGCAGAGCACCTCCACAATGGCTCTGTGTGTAAGGCCTTGGCGCGGTGCGCCTGCAGTGCGCCTCGCCTAGGTGCTTCCATACTTAGCCATTTGCACGTCTGTCTTTGTTCCTTCTTTCTTCGTTCCAACTCCACTTTCTCTGAGAGCTTCTGAAATCACTAATCATGTGTGTAATTGCATAAACATAGCAAACAACCACAAAATCAGCTAATAAACTAAATATTGCCCTTTAACATCACCAAAACATGGGCAAATATTGACTACTTAGGCATATAAATATGCCTAAGATCAACCAACTTTTGTAACTTCAAAGATCATATAGAAGCTTATTAGTGTTTTCTCATATTCTGGTTGGCCCAAATATATACCCTTGATTCCATCTGCAAATCTCACAAATGCCTTTCATACTTTTCTAGTTTCATAGCTTTACACTTAATTTTAACGAGCATCTTACATCACTTCCTGAAAGAAACATTGTTGGCATTGGAAAACTTATGAGTTGATATTTTAGCTTAGGACTAAAATTTTCTTAGCCATTTAAGTTATCTTTCACCCCTGCCACTAATGGAGAATGTTGTTCTATGGAGGATTCCGTCCTCATACTTAGAGGATATTCATATGAGGTTCATTAAGAACTATGGAAGGTGTCTTCTTATGCTCCTACCTACTCCATGAGGGATGAATTCTCAAGGGATTTGCATCGACAAATGGAGTTCTTTTCTAGTAATTCAAGTGCAGATACACTAAATTGGCAAAAATACTTGGTTACCTTCCTCCGTCTTGATAGTTGCATAAAGATGGATTTGAGGCAGAGGTTGAGACATTGGGGAAGATTCGATGGAAGAACGTTGTTAAGAAGAGTTCATGTTCATCAATTTCTTTGTCGAAAATCAAATTTCGAATTGAGAATTTGTGATATCCTTATTCCCCCTAATTCTTTCTATATAAATAAACCTCTTTTCATTCGGGGGAGGGGGCGGCCTCGAGGCTCGGGAAGGGGGCTCAGGGCGGTCGGCCTTGTGGTTAGGGAAGGGGGGCTTAGGTTGTCCGGCCTCTAGGCTCGGAAGGGGGGAATTCTCTAGACTCGGGAAGGCGGCTTGGGGGTGGGTGGCCTCAAGGCTTGGGAAGGGGGCTCGGGAGCGGCTCCTTGAGGCTCTGGGGGGCAGGAGGCCTCGAGTCTCAAGAAGGGGGCTCGGGGGGGGAGGACTAGAGGCTCGAGTAGGGGGCTCAGTTTGTGCGACCTTGATGGCCACGAAGGAGACTCAGGGTGTGCAGCCTCGACGGTCGAGAAGGGGAATCAAGGGGCAGTCAGCCTCAAGGCTTAGGAAGGGGGTTCAGGGCGGAACGTCTCAAGGCTCGGGAAGAGAGCTCAAGATTGCCGGTCTCAAGGCTCGAGGGGCTCAGGGCAGGCAGCCTCGAGGCTCGGAAAAGTGGCTCAGAGCAGGCGGCCTTGAGGCTCTGAAAAGGGGCTCAAAGAGGGCGGCCTTGAGGCCCGTGGGGGTATAAGAGGTAGAAATAGCAGTTTTAAGGGATAGTAGCAGTAGAATGATCTTTATATGGTAGAAGGGGACTCTAGCAGTAGAAGGAGCTTTATTTGGCAGCAAGGGAAAGTAGAAATTGCAAGAGTTGTAGGAGGTAAGCGGTAGAACTAGACGAGGGCAGTAACAGGAGTTGTAGGTCATAGAAGGGTACAATAGCAATTGTTCTAGGAGGTAGCAAGTAGCAGTAGCAGGGGACAATAGTGGTAGATGGAGTTATACAAAATAAGAGATAGCAGGAGAAGGGTAGGCTTATGAGTAGGTGTAGGAGCGGGAGTGGGAAGTTGGAGTAGGAGTATTAAGATTTGGATTAGGCAAATAGTAGTAGTAGTAGTAGTAGTACAACTTATAGGAGGCAAAAATAGTAGGGGGGGTAGCAGTAGCATTAGCATGAGTTGTAGGAGGTAGTATGGGACAGTAGCAATAGCATTAGCAGGAGCTTTAGGAGGTAGCAAGGCATAGTAGTAGTAACAGCTAGGGTTGTTCATGGTTATATTTAAACAACCAAACCAAACTGCAATTCAAACCGAGCTGATTAAAAAAACGATATTTGGTTGGGTTTGGTTAAGTTTGGTTTTTGAATTTTGAAAACCGATACTATTTGGTTTGGTTTTGGTTTTACAAAAAAATATTCACAAAAATAACCATTGGATCTGGTTGTGAATTTTTTTTCATTAAAAGATAATTTAATATTAAACAATGTAAAATGGAGTAACAAAAAAAGAATGATAAGAGCGATCTATGTCCCAAAAGTATCGGAGCAATCTATGTGCCCCAAAAGTCAAGGACCTTAAAAACCCAATTAGTTGTCTTTGATGGGATTTTGCATTCCCACTTCCCATTTGATAGTACTAAGTTGATCTACATGAAAAAAGTGTTCAAATGGTTCTGGGTGATTTCAATCCTAAAGATCAACATGAGTAAATATGAGATCTTTCTCATTGGCAATGTAGTGAATTTGAGGCCATAACTTATTTGTTAAATTGTGAGGTTGGGGCTCTTTCTATGAGGTATCTTGGCTTACCTTAGAAGCATCTACAAAGGACCAAGCAACTTGAAACGCGGTGATAGAAAGGGTATAACGGTGGATTGATAGTTGGAAAATAGGTTCTTATTAAGAAGGGGAAATGAAGTGTTAATTAAGAGCACATTAGTACACATAGCTTGGGAAGGGGGAGCGGGGAGCGGGAAACCTTGAGGTTTGGGGGGCGGGAGGTCTAGAGGCTCGAGAAGGGGTATCTGGGGGGCGGGAGGCCTAGAGGCTTGGGAAGGGGGCTCAGGGCGTGCGGCCTGGACGGCCAGGAAGGAGGCTCAGGGTGTGCGGCCTCGACTGTAGGGAAGGGGAGTCAGGGGCGATTAGCCTCGAGGCTCAAGAGGGGGGCTCAAGGAAAGAGGTCTCAAGGCTCGGGAGGGGGGATCAAGGTTGGCATCCTCGAGGCTGGGGGGCTTAGGGCATGCAGACTTGACGCTCGGGAAGGGGGCTCAGAGCGGGCAGCCTCAAAGCTCAGAAAGGGTGCTCAAGGCGGGCACCCTCGAGGCTAGGAAAGGGGGCTTAGGGCGGGCGCACTCGAGGCTCAGGAAAGGGGCTCAAGGCGGGCAGCCTCGAGGCTCGTGGGGGGTATATGAGGTAGCAATAGCAGTTTTAAGGGATAGTAGCAGTAGAAAGAGATTTATCTGGTAGTAGGGGACTCTAGCAGTAGAAGGAGCTTTAGTTGGCAGCAGGGGAAAGTACAAATTGCAAGAGTTGTAGGAGGTAGCCGGTAGAACTGTCACGACCCTCAAGTACACCCTAGAAGTTAGAGTATCCTTGAGTTCGTCAAACGGCAAATGACACTTCAAGAAGTCTCATCTAAGACTCTCGTATGATTCATTGCATAATAAACATACTAAAATGAGTAAGAATATAAAATTTTCTTCACACACGAAGAAATCTTTTCATAAACAATACGCAAGCTGAAGACTTTCATTAAATATTAAACCTTTAAATAACCCTTTGAACCATCTAAACTTTAGAGTATACAACACTTGGGACTAAGCCCATACAAGACATAAAGACTTAAGACTAAGACATAAAGGAACATGTGGACATTGTCCTCGAATCGATGAGGACTCACCAATACTTCATATTCAACCCTTAGAAACCTATCCATCCTCCATGACACATCAAGACTTCCAACTCCTACATTTTAGTCAAAAAGGGAAAAGAAGGAATTAGCACATTAGATGTACTAAGTATGGAAGCCATGCAAAAACCATGAAAAAGGGACATTTAGTAAATAGCATGCTTTTCATGAATTTCGATTAAAACATCATACTATAATCATAAGAACAACATTTAACACTTTAGAAATACATAATAAATCATCCAAGCAATTATTCATATTTTAAAGTTCACTTTCCAGTGAACCACTTCACTGTACAGTGACATTCCTTCACTGTTACAATGAAGTGCTTAGCCTTCACATTTGACATCTCTAGCATGTAGTCAACCCACTAAAAGCTATCCTAAGACTCACCTAAGTCACACAAAGAGAGACCGCCCGTACACCCTCTCAAATCATGCCTACACGATCCTTAAGACTACAGAGAATGAGACACATACACACTTACAATACATGAAGCACATAAACATGAGATCCTTCTACCAAAGGTGATTCCAAGGTTCACTTGGGTGACTGTGGAGCGACTTGGTCGTCCATTGACGTTTAACTTCCAATGCACCTAAACTCTTAGCTACTACCTCAATAACACATTATAGACCATTTTAGGACCTTAGACCATCATGACAACCACGTTAGGCTCTACCTTCACCTAAGTCATTTTCGAGATCTTACAATCTCCCTCACTTGGACAACATTCGTCCTCGAATGACACTTTCCACTCTCCGAACACTTCCAAGAATAGAAAATCAATTAGAAACTCATAACCATACTATATAACACTCAATCAAAGAGAAAACATCAATTTCACATAAGCAAGGGTTTCACAACACAAGAATAAACTAGAATAGATTATATAACTCATCATGCTATAAAACTCACATGCTTCATTCCAAATAGTAAAAACTCATTTTATATTCATTATCATACTCATATACATCAGTTCTAACAACATTATAACAATTTTAGACCAAAGAATCAATTAGTCAATTTTTGAAAATCTTCACTGTGAACAGGAAGAAACTTTAGTGATTTGAGCAACTTTTTTCAGAAAAAAAATGCAACTTTTAGGCAATTCATGATATAAACATACTAATATGCAAGGTAACATCATATAAACACCTTTTACAACATGATCATGGCTTCATAAAATACACAATACAAGAAGTTAATGAAATTCAATTTCAACCAAGCATGCATATCATAAGGAGAATGTTTGGAACTCATTTTCCACAAAAACTCCTACACAATTCAAGTTACTAAGATCTCTTTGTTTTAGGCTTGAATAAACACATAACGAAAGGTTAAGGGTACCTCACTTCCAACAACCATACTTTTCACCATACTCCCCCACTTAGGAGAAACTCATTCTAAGGTCAACATAACATCTACCACAAGGAACTCCCTCAAGGCACCTTAAACCTTACAAATACTTTCTCACCCAAAGTCTAGTTCATGATACTAAAGACTCTCAAAGATCCAACAATCTAGCTATTACATCCCCCTTACTAGGAGAAACTCACCTTTACTCTTTCAAATCTCTTCAACTTTCTTTCTATGGTTGGGTCTTAAACAACTTCAAACCACCTCAACAACCATTCCTTCACATTTCTAACTCTATACCTTACAATTCTTTTCAACTACCCTACCCTTCAAAAGGTAACCAAACCAACCTAGTGTCATCAACACCATATTTCACACCTCATCTAGCAAGTCACATCTCATCTTACAAGTCACATCTCATCTTTTCTCTCCCTCAACCCAATCTTCATAAAGTCACCCTCAAGGGACTAAACACATAAGGGAGACAAGGGAAAGACACCATATACAAAGCTATTAGGAACGATTAGATGGATGAAGAAGAGAAACTTTTCCTAGCACCCAATAGCCTCCTATTCATAATGTGATGCATTTCACATTATAAACAAGACTCTATTAGATGTGGTTCATTAGACAACTACGACACTCCCAAACCTTGTGCTCTGATACCAAGCTTTTCACGACCCTCAAGTACACCCTAGAAGTTAGAGTAAACTTGAGTTCATCACACGGCAAATGAGACTTCAAGAAGTCTCATCTAAGACTCTCGTATGATTCATTGCATAATAAACATACTAAAATGAGTAAGAATTTAAAATTTTCTTCACACACGAAGAAATCTTTTCATAAACAATACGCAAGCGGAAGACTTTCACTAAAATATTAAACCTTTACAATAAACTTTTGAACTATCTAAACTTTAGAGTATACAACACGGTGGACTAAGTCCATACAAGACATAAAGACTTAAGACTAAGACATAATGGAACATGTGGACATTGTCCTCGAATCAATGAGGACTCACCAATACTTCATATTCAACCCTTAGAAACCTATCCATTCTCCATGACACATCAAGACTTCCAAATCCTACATTTTAGTCAAAAAGGGAAAAGAAGGAATTAGCACATTAGATGTACTAAGTATGGAAGCCATGCAAAAACCATGAAAAAGGGACATTTAGTAAATAGCATGCTTTTCATGAATTTCGATTAAAACATCATACTATAATCATAAGAACAACATTTAACACTTTAGAAATACATAATAAATCATCCAAGAAATTATTCATATTTTAAAGTTCACTTTCCAGTGAACCACTTCACTATACGGTGACATTCCTTCACTGTTACAATGAAGTGCTTAGCCTTCACATTTGACATCTCTAGCATGTAGTCAACCCACTAAAAGCTATCCTAAGACTCACCTAAGTCACACAAAGAGAGACCGCCCATACACCCTCTCAAATCATGCCTACACGATCTTTAAGACTACATAGAATGAGACACATACACACTTACAATACATCAAGCACATAAACATGAGATCCTTCTACCAAAGGTGATTCCAAGGTTCACTTGGGTGAGTGTGGAGCGTCTTGGTCGTCCCTTGATGTTTAACTTCCAATGCACCTAAACTCTTAGCTACAGCCTCAATAACACATTATAGACCATTTTAGGACCTTAGACCATCATGACAACCACGTTAGGCTCTACCTTCATCTAAGTCATTTTCGGTACTTACAATCTCCCTCACTTGGACAACATTCGTCCTCGAATGAAACTTTCCACTCTCTGAACACTTCCAAGAATAGAAAATCAATTAGAAACTCATAACCATACTATATAACACTCAATCAAGGAGAAAACATCAATTTCACATAAGCAAGGGTTTCACAACACAAGAATAAACTAGAATAGATTATATAACTCATCATGCTATAAAACTCACATGCTTCATTCCAAATAGTAAAAACTCATTTTATATTCATTATCATACTCATATACATCAGTTCTAACAACATTATAACAATTTTAGACCAAAGAATCAATTAGTCAATTTTTGAAAATCTTCACTGTGAACAGGCAGAAACTTCAGTGATTTGAGCAACTTTTTTCAGAAAAAAAATGCAACTTTTAGGCAATTCATGATATAAACATACTAATATGCAAGGTAACATCATATAAACACCTTTTACAACATGATCATGGCTTCATAAAATACACAATACAAGAAGTTAATGAAATTCAATTTCAACCAAGCATGCATATCATAAGGAGAATGTTTGGAACTCATTTTCCACAAAAACTCTTACACAATTCAAGTTACTAAGAACTCTTTGTTTTAGGCTTGAATAAACACATAACGAAAGGTTAAGGGTACCTCACTTCCAACAACCATACTTTTCACCATACTCCCCCACTTAGGAGAAACTCATTCTAAGGTCAACGTAACATCTACCACAAGGAACTCCCTCAAGGCACCTTAAACCTTACAAATACTTTCTCACCCAAAGTCTAGTTCATGATACTAAAGACTCTCAAAGATCCAACCATCTAGCTATTACATCCCCCTTACTAGGAGAAACTCACCTTTACTCTTTCAAATCTCTTCAACTTTCATTCTATGGTTGGGTCTTAAAGAACTTCAAACAACCTCAACAACCATTCCTTCACATTTCTAACTCTATACCTTACAATTCTTTTCAACTACCCTACCCTTCAAAAGGTAACCAAACCAACCTAGTGTCATCAACACCATATTTCACACCTCATCTAGCAAGTCACATCTCATCTTACAAGTCACATCTCATCTTTTCTCTCCCTCAACCCAATCTTCATAAAGTCACCCTCAAGGGACTAAACACATAAGGGAGACAAGGGAAAGACACCATATATAAAGCTATTAGGAACGATTAGATGGATGAAAAAGAGAAACTTTTCCTAGCACCCAATAGCCTCCTATTCATAATGTGGTGCATTTCATATTATAAACAAGACTCTATTAGATGTGGTTCATTAGAGAACTATGACACTCCCAAACCTTGTGCTCTGATACCAAGCTTTTCACGACCCTCAAGTACACCCTAGAAGTTAGAGTAAACTTGAGTTCATCACATGGCAAATGAGACTTCAAGAAGTCTCATCTAAGACTCTCGTATGATTCATTGCATAATAAACATACTAAAATGAGTAAGAATTTAAAATTTTCTTCACACACGAAGAACTCTTTTCATAAACAATACGCAAGCGGAAGACTTTCAGTAAAATATTAAACCTCTACAATAAACCTTTGAACCATCTAAACTTTAGAGTATACAACACTTGGGACTAAGCCCATACAAGACATAAAGACTTAAGACTAAGACATAAAGAGTGTGTTTGGTATGAAGGAAAACATTTTCTGGAAAATGTTTTCCAATTTTCTCATGTTTGGTTGGGACAAAATCTTGGAAAATGTTTTCCAAATCAACTCATTTTCCTCAAAATTAAGGAAAATGATTTCCCTTAAAAAATTAAGGAAAACATTTTCCAAAACTTTCCTCCAATTTCAAATTACATTTTTTTGGGGGAAAATCAATTTTTTAAAAAATATTTTCAATTTCATCCGATCTCTAACCCTCCCCCCCACCCCACCACCACCGGCCAGCTTACCCCCACCCCCCCACCCCTTCCCCAAAAAATTAATTTTGCTTTTTAAAAATATTTTCAACTTCAAATTTTTATTTTTAAACTCCTACCCCCCCCCCATCCCCCGGCCAACCCCTCTACCAGCCCCCACCCACCCCCAACTCCCAAAAAAATTAATTTTGATTTTAAAAATACTTTCAACTTCAAAATTTTATTTTTTCACTCCTACCCCCTCCCCCTGCCCCCATCCAACCCACCACCACCCCATCGCCCACCACCACCCCAAAAAAAAAATTTGTTTTTAAAAAATATTTTCAATTTCATAAATTATTTTTTACTCTAGTAAAAATAAAAGATGTCTCTCAAAAATATTTTTCATTTATAAATTAAACACTAAAAATTATTTCCAAAAAATATTTTCTACTGACCAACCAAACATGAGAAAATAAGTCCAAAATCTACTTGTTTTCCAGGAAAACATTTTCTAGGAAAACATTTTCCAGGGAAAACATTTTCCAGGGAAAACATTTTCCTCCATACTAAACACACCCAAAGGAACATGTGGATATTGTCTTTGAATCGATGATGACACACCAATACTTCATATTCAATCCTTAGAAACCTATCCATCCTCCATGGCACATCAAGACTTCCAATTTCCTACACTTTAGTCAAAAGGGGAAAAGAAGGGGTTAGCACATTAGATGTACTAAGTATGGAAGTCATGCAAAAATCATGAAAAAGGGACATTTAGTAAATAGCATGATTTTCATGAATTTCGATTAAAACATCATACTATAATCATAAGAACAACATTTAACACTTTAGAAATACATAATAAATCATCCAAGCAATTATTCATATTTTAAAGTTCACTTTCCAGTGAACCACTTCACTGTACAGTGACATTCCTTCACTGTTACAGTGAAGTGCTTAGCCTTCACATTTGACATCTTCTAGCATGTATTCAACCCACTAAAAGTTATCCTAAGACTCACTTAAATCACACAAATAGAGACCGCTCATACACCCTCTCAAAGCATGCCTAAACGATCCTTAAGACTACTTAGAATGAGACACATACACACTTACAATAGATCAAGCACATAAACATGAGATCCTCCTACCAAAGGTGATTCCAAGGTTCACTTGGGTGAGTGTGGAGCGACCGCCCATACAATCCCTATCACACACACACAATGGATCCTTTAGACTACCTAAGATAGAATCATTCTCACATAACATCATAGCATACATAGAACATGACAATCTCCTTTCAAAGGTTATCAAAAGACCTACTCAAGTAACTCAAGAAGAATGTCCATAATTGACCTCTTCAAGATTACCTATGTAATCCTTAATACTTACCTAGGTTAGGATCATGTCCACATAATCAATCAATTTCCTTAACTAGAATCATTACTAAGACTTATCTAAGTAAGAGATGAAATGACCATTCCTTTGCCCCCTTCATATCTTAACTAGACAACCCTTAACTACTCTAGATAAGTACTTATTAATTTAACCTATTCCCTTAAGTTAAGTCATTACATTCATTAGTTCATTTAAGAGACATTCATCACATATGGACATTCAAGTAATGGTCATGGGTAAGACCTAGGGACTCCAACTAACACCTTCAAATCCTATTGTGCAATGTCTAGATAGCGTCTCATACCACCACCTAAACTTCATAGAACTTCTCTAATGCTATTAAGTATCCCATATAATGAGAATAGGCAATAACCGACATAGACCATGGTAGAAAAACATGGAATCTGGAGTTCTATCCTACTCCGATGAGGGTGTTCTACTTGCCAATGGTAGAACTTGGACACATCTCACGTAGGCATATGGTTAAGGAATATGAAGGGCGTGCTTTGCATTCTATTCTCATCCTTTAACTAGAACTACTTCCCTTACCATACTCACTCGGTGCTAGCCTTCGTTCTCATAGATTAAATTACATAAAGGTTCATACAAAAGGGTTTCATATCAAGTTCATAACCTAATTACATTTACCCTACCAAAGAAAGGTCCATTAGGGATACCTCACAATGGCGACAAGAAGCTCATTATGAATTTACTAAGGATTAATATGATTTCGTTCCAGCCAATCAACCTTAAGTCCATCATTCATTACTTGAAGGATACCATTACGGCTTCCGACTACAAGTTTCATGACCTTACCTTCTAGGTTCAAGGTTTCACATAAGGGACCCTCTTATCATTATTCGAGGTCTCACATCATTCATTCATTCAAGAATAAGACGTTTTAGCTTCCTATGTCAAGACATCACATATTCACATTCATACAAGCATCAAGTAAGGGACACAAGTTTACCTTTACAAGACACAACATGCTTCAATTTAACACATATTACATAACATTCTTTAGACACTTAGGAGTGACCCTTATCAACATTATATCAACCTATTCATTACTCTATTATCATAAACATAACCATTATAGACTCATATACCAAGTTAGGAAGAACCATGTAGCAACTCTAAGACTACACATATAAACACATATTCATAGTACAACATGATCACCTAATAACTTCAATAAGAGAACACATACTTTCACATTACTTCACGTATAGGTAGATATGATCATACTTCACATAATCAACTACACAAATCAACATATTACTTCAAGTAGTGCCGACAAGGTCATGATCATAAATATACTTAAAATAACGCCAACCAGGCCACATCAATCACATAACACCGCCACCATAAATGGACCATACCAATCAACACATAATTCAAGAACTAAATTACAATAGCTATACATAATAATAAGAGAGTTAGGGCAGCATACCACCCACTTGATCTCACCACATCAATCCAAAGCTAAATCATCCATTTCAATATCATAAGGACCTTACCCATGGACATGAACATCAATTCAAAGCATAAATCATAATACTCAATGAATCTAAGTCAATTAAATATAAATTTACCAATCTAAGACCAATTAGATATCAATTTAATACAATCCTTACATCATTAGAAAGCCCATAGAAAACTACACAAGAATCTATAAGCATTAAGTTAATATCAATTTAATAAGCTTAACATGCAATTGATCTAAGAGTATTCATTACTCAATTAATCGAATTGAAACAGCCTATACACCATACATACATAATCTATACATGAATCAAAAGCCCATAACAATCTACACATGAATTCACGAATATCAAAGCATAATCAATTCACCCATACTTCAGTGAAATTTAGAGATTTGAGAAGATCAAGGTTTCATGGAGAATTTAATTGGAAAACATCAATTAAACATCAATAACATCATATCTTAACGTTTGAAAACCTTTCATGCAAGAACCCAATTCTTAGAGTAGAAATTGGACTTTTTCATCTTTTTGAAATCACTTGAAAATCAGCTTTGAAATTGGCTATAAGGTGATAGCAAGCCTTAGATGAAGAACTCCCATACCTTATTAGAAGAACCCAATGATAATTGAAGAATAAACTCCATTGAAGATCCATCTTCAAGCTTCATCTTCACCATGAACTCTCATGAAGGTTTTTGGGAAACTTTAGGAGGGAAGGGGTTTTGATTTAAATGCTAGGGTTTAAATGAGATTTTAATCACTTATATACTCTTAAAATACCCCTAAACACCTAAAACAACCGTCCCCATGTTTTATAGTACTTGGGGTGAATTTCCCAAAAAACCCAAGTCATAACAGAAAAAATGTCAACTTTCAACACCATCGACGGTCCGTGGTCTCACCCATGCCCCGACGATGGAGTATCGTTGCTTGTTTAAGAGGATTATTAACCTGAAGGATACATTCTCCATCAACGAGACCCATCGACGGTCCGTCGTCTGGTCGACTGGCCATCGTTTGGGTCGTTGTTTGGCCACTGCCTGGCAGTGTTGAGCTCCAAGTTGGGGTCCTCCTCTAGGTTCCCTTGTGGGTCCTACGTAGAGTCTTACCAGGAAGTTGCCAACCCAATCATGTGTATACAATTTTAGGACCTACCACATGAGTTTCACCCAAAACGAACACGTAAAACTCGACGAAACATGCATACACACAAGGTCATTTCAAGGCACATCTTTCGAGGACATTCTTGGACGTTTGACCTCCAAACTTCACGAAACTTGACACACTGCCTATATACAACATATAAACTCATTTAAGTACCATATAAGCTCATGCATCACACATAAACACATACAACCACATATAACCACATATGAGGCACTTAGGTGACTTAGTCGTCGAACGTCTTGGTCGTCCCTTGACGTTTGACTTCCAATGCACCTAAACTCTTAGCTACTACCTCAATAACACATTATAGACCATTTTAGGACCTTATACCATCATGAAAACTACGTTAGTCTCTAGCTTCACCTCAGTCATTTTTGGGATCTTACAAGAACTAGACGAGGGCAGTAGCAGGAGTTTTAGGTCATAGCAGGGTACAATAGCAGTTATTCTAGAAGGTAGCAAGTAGCAGTAGAAGGGGAAAGTAGTGGTAGCTGGAGTTGTAGGAAATAAGAGATAGTAGGAGCAGGGCAATCTTATAAGTAGGTGTAGGAGTAGGAGTAGGAGAGGGAGCGGGAGGTTGGAGTAGGATTATTAAGATTTGGATTAGAAAAATAGTAATAGTAGCAGGAGTACAACTTATAGGAGGCAGAAATGGTAGGGGTCAGTAGCAGTAGCATTAGCATGAGTTGTAGGAGGTAGTATGGGACAGTAGCAATAGCATTAGCAGGAGCTTTAGGAGGTAGCAAGGCATAGTAGTAGTAGTAGCAGCTAGGATTGTTCATGGTTACAGTTAAACAACCAAACCGAATTGCAACTCGAACCAAGCTGATTAAAAAATGATATTTGGTTGGGTTTTGTTAGGTTTGATTTTGAATTTTGAAAATCGATACTATAACGTTTGGTTTTGGTTTCACAAAAAAATATTCGCAAAAATAACCATTGGATATGGTTGTAAATTTGTTTTTCATTAAAAGATAATTCAATATTGAACAATGTAAAATGGAGTAACAAAAAAAGAATGATAAGAGCGATCTATGTCCCAAAAGTATCGGAGCAATCTATTTGCCCCAAAAGTCAAGGACCTTAAAAACCCAATTAGTTGTCTTTGATGGGATTTTGCGTTCCCACGTTCCATTTGATTGTACTAAGTTGATCTACGTGAAAAAAAGTGTTGACATGGTTTTGGGTTATTCAAGCCTAAAGATCAACAGGAGTAAATATGACATCTTTATCATTGGCAAAGTAGTGAATATTGAGGCCATAACTTATCTGTTAAATTGTGAGGTTGGGCCTCTTTCCCTTACTTATCTTGGCTTACCTTAGGAGCATCTACAAAGGACCAAGCAACTTGAAACTCTGTGATGATAATGGTATAGAGGTGGCCTGCTAGTTGGAAAATAGGTACTTATCAAAAAGGGGAAATGAAGTGTTAATCAAGAGCACATTAGTATACATATTTTATGTCATTGCTTCATGCTATGCTTAGTGTTACGGGGAAGTTTCATAAACTTCAAAGGTTTTTCCACGGCATGGTTTTAACGGGAAGGAAAATTTTCCACCTATTAAATTAGGCGTTTGCACCACTCCATAGTGTTGGGACTTCGGGTGGACTTGGGATTATTGATCTAAGGGTCGTTTCGTTCGCTGTCTAAGTTATCCCAGAATTATTGTCTTGGGATTATAATCATTGAACTAATTTATCTCACCTCGGAGATGGGATAAAATAATACCAAGTTGGAAACAATTAAGAAACTCATAAATTTAATTTTATCGTAGCAGTGGAAAGAATGAAGAAACTCATAAATTTAATTTTTATCATAGTAGTGGAAACAATGAAACTCGGGGAAATGAAGTAATGAGATTTCAAGGACAACGGAGGGATAACATGACATTCGGATTTTAATAGATGAACACTTCACCACTTTCATGTGTAATTGAAGGCAAAATTTACTTATTGAAAAGATTAGTCGGATTTGATAAACCTTGCCTGGTGAGAATGAATAGAAACTCCCACGTGGAAATAGTTAGTTTTACGGACCTTAATCACTCTAACAGATCCAAAAGAAAACCTCAAATTTTAAAGATCCCCCATATCCTCATTTGAACCCTTGAGAAGGGTTTTCTTGAAACCCCTATGTTGTAGAGTAGAATCTCATTAAGAACCCATATACGAGTGTAAGAATAGAGGGTAGTCGTGCTAGGGCTTGGTGTCACGAACCTCAAGTACACCCTAGAAGTTAGAGTATCCTTGAGTCGTCACACGGCAAATGAGACTTCAAGAAGTCTCATCTAAGCCACTCGTATCATTCATTGCTTAACAAACATTCTAAAATCAGTAAGAATTAAAAACTTTCTTCACACACGAAGAACTCTTTTCATAATCATTACACAAGAGGAAGACTTTCATTTAAAACATCAAACCTTTACAACATATCCTTGAACCATCTAAACTATAGAGTATACAACACTTGGGACTAATCCCATACAAGACATAAAGTAAAGACTTAAGACATAAAGGAACATGTGGATATTGTCCTCGAATCAATGAGGACTCACTAATACTTCATCTTCAACCCTTAGAAACCTATTCATCCTCCATGGCACATGAAGACTTCCAATTCCCTACACTTTAGTCAAAAAAGGAAAAGAAGGGGTTAGCACATTAGATGTACTAAGTATGGAAGCCATGCAAAAACTATGAAAAAGGGACATTTAGTAAATAGCATGCTTTTCATGAATTTCGATTAAAACATCATACTATAATCATAAGAACCACATTTAACACTTTAGAAATACATAAGGAATCATTTAAACAATTATCATATTTTTAACAAAACATTACAGTAAGCTTCCTCACTGTTACAGTGAAGTTGTACACTGAAGTTACTTAGCTTCACTTTACAAACCCTTTTGCATATAATCCCCTCACTAAAAGCTATTCTAAGGCTCACTTAAGCAACACAAAGATAGACCGCCCATACACCCTCTCCAAGCATGCCTAAATGATCCTCAAGACTACTTAAAATGAGACACATTCAGTTACAATACATCAAGCACATCAACATGAGATTCTTCTACCAAAGGTTATTTCCAAGGTCCACTTGAGTGAGTGTGGAGCGCCCGCCTATACAATCCCTTTCACACACACGCAAGGGATCCTATAGATTACCTAAGATAGAATCATTCTCATTTAATACATCAACACATAGATAATATGACATTCTCCTTCCAAGGGCTATCAAAAGACTTACTTAAGTAAATCAAGAAGATAACGTCCATGATTGACCTCTTTAAGATTACCTAAGTAATCCTTAAGATTACCTAAGTTTGGATCATGTCCACATAAACAACCATCTTCCCTAACTAGAGTCATTCTTAAGACTTATCTAGGTAAGATAAGAAGTGACCATTCCTATGCCCCATTCACACCTTAACTAGACAACCCTTAACTACTCTAGATAAGTACTTATTCATTGAACATACTTTCTTAACTTAAGTCATTACATTCATTAGTTCATTAAGAGACATTCATCACATAAAGTACATTCAAGTAATGGTCTTGGAGAAGACCTAGGGACTCCAACTAACACCTTCAAAGCCTATTGTGCAATGTCTAGATAGCGTCCCATACCACCACCTAAGCTTCATAGAAATTCTCTAATGCTAGTAAGTATCCCATATGATGAGAATAGGCAATAACCGACATAGACCATGCTAGCAAAACATGGAATCCAGAGTTCTATCCTACTCCGATGAGGGTGTTCTACTTTTCAATGGTAGAACTTGGACACATCCCATGTAGGCACATGGTTAAGGAATATGAATGGCGTGCTTTGCATTCTGGTCTCATCCTTTAACTAGAACTACTTCCCTTACCATACTCACTTGGTGCTAGCCTTCGTTCTCATAGATTAAATCACATTAAGGTTCATACAAAAGGGTTCCATATCGAGTTCATGACCCAATTACATTTACCCTACCAAAGAAAGGTCCATTAGGGGTACCTCACAATGGCGACAAGAAGCTCATTAGGACTTTCGTAAGGATTGATATGATGTCGTTACAGCCAATGAACCTTAAGTCCATCATTCATTACTTGAAGGATACCATTACGGCTTCCGAGTTCAAGTTTCATAATCTTACCACTAGGTTCAAGGTTTCACATAATGGACCCTCTTATTATCATTCAAGGTATCACATTACATTCATACATTCAATACTAAGACGTTTTAGCTTCCTGAGTCAATATATCACATAATCACTATCATACATGCATCAAGTAAGGGACACAAGTCTACCTAAACAAGATACAATATACTTCACCTTAGCACATATTACATATCATTTTAGAAACACATAGGAACAACCATTATCATATTAAAGTCATCCTATACACTACTATCATCATTAATATAACCATCATAGACTCATATAGCCAAGTAGGAAACAATCATGCATCAACTCTAAGACTACATACAACACAGTCATTAGTCTAACATGATCACCTAAATAGCATCAATAGAATAACACATACTTTCACACTACTTCGCATATAGGTAGATATGATCATACTTCACATAATAAACTACACAAATCATCATATTACTTCAAGTAGTGCCGACAAGGTCATGATCATCATAATACTTAAAATAACGTCGACAAGGCCACATCAATCAAATAACACCGCCACCATAAGTGGACCATACCAATCACACATAATTCAGGAGCTAAATTACAATAGCTATACATAATATTAAGAGAGTTAGGGCAGTATACCACCCACTTGATCTCACCACTTCAATCCAAAGCTAAATCATCCAATTCAATATCATAAGGCCCTTACCCATGGCCATGAACATCAATTCAATACATAAATCATAATACTCAATGAATCTAAGTCAATTTAATATAGATTTATCAATCTAATACCAAGTATATATCAATTGAATACAATCCTTACATCATTCAATAGCCCATAGAAAACTACACTAGAATCTATAAGCATTAAGTCAATATCAATTCAATAAGCTTAGCATGCAATAGATCTTAGAGTATTAATTACTCAATTAATCAAATTGAAACAGCCTATACACCATACATACATAATCTATACATGAATCAAAAGTCCATAACAATCTACACATGAATTCATGAATATCAAAGCATAATCAATTCACCCATACTTTAGTGAAATTTAGAGATTTGAGAAGATCAAGGGTTCATGGAGAATTTCATTGGAAAACATCTATTATACATCAATAACATCATATCTTAACGTTTGAAAACCTTTCATGCAAGAACCCAAGACTTAGAGTACAAATTGGACTTTTTCATCTTTTTGAAATCTTTGAAAATCATCTTCGAAATTAGCTCTAAGTTGATAGCAAACCTTAGATGAAGAAATATCATACCTTATTAGAAGAACCAATGATAATTTAAGAAGAAACTCCATTGAAGATCCATCTTCAAGCTTCATCTTCACTTTGAACTCTCGTGGAGGTTTTTGGAGAACTTTAGAAAGGAAAGAGTTTTAATTTAGATGCTAGGGTTTAAATGAGAGTTTAATCACTTATATACTCTTAAAATACCCCTTAATGCCTAAAACAACCGTCCCCATGTTTTATAAGACGTGGGGTGAATTTCCCAAAAACCCAAAGTCTTAACAGAAAACTGGCAGGAAAATCACAGCACTATCGACACCCCACCATCGATGGTCAGTGTGTGAGACCACGCCCCATCGATGGGGTCTCGTGGTTTGCTCCTGCAGATCCCCAACCTGGATTCTTTCAGGCTCCATCGACGCCACCCATCTACGGGCCGTCGCCTGGTCAACTGGCCGTTGTTTGGGTCGTCGTTTGGCACTGCCTGGCAGTGTTGATCTCCAAGTTGGGGTCCTCCTCTAGGGCCCCTTCTGGGTCCTACATGGAGTCGTACCCGGACGTTTCCAACCCAAACATGTACGTATACAAGTTTAGGACCTCCCACATGAGATTCATCCAAAACAAACACGTAAAACTCTACGAAATATGCTTAGACACACGAGGTCATTTCAGGGCACATCTTTCGAACGTCATGGACGTTCTTGAGCGTTTGACCTCCAAACTTTACGAAACATGACACACTGCCTATATACACCATATAAACTCATTTAAGGACAATATAAGCTCATTCATCACGCATAAACACATACAACCACATATGAGGCACTTAGGTGACTTAGTCATCGAACGTCTTGGTCGTTCCTTGACGTTTGACTTCCAAGGCACCTAAACTCTTAGACACTTCCTCAAACCCCCATTATAAAGCATTTTAGGACCTTAGACCATCATGACAAACATGTTAGTCTCTAGCTTCACCTAAGTCATTTTCGGGATCTTACACTTGGAGAAGTGAGGAATGCGATAAAAATGTGAACTAGTGCTACTCTTTGCATCACAACTTCTCTGATAGAGGTGAAAATTTCCATCACCTACTGTACAAAGATGGAAAGAAATGCCATGACCACATTTCTGCTCTTTGGTTACCCTACTGTTTTGTTGTATATTATCCTAAACTTCTTTGTTTTAATGAAATTTTTCTTATACCTAAGAACTCAGCATTTCAGTTACCATACTTTCAGACATGGTGCTACATATCCATACCTAGACTTGTTATATTGTTATACCTTAGATCTGTCATTTGTTGATTTATTGACTTAAAGCCTAGTCCTGTTGTAGGATGCTTGTGGAATGCATACTTCAGTTGTATATCATGCATACTTTAGTTGTAGAGTTTGGTTGCTTCTTTTAGTGACCATTATTTTAGAAAGAACTTGATCAGATAACTTTTTGCTCCATTACTTACAACATACCTTGCTTGTTGTCCTTACGCTTAATGAAGGTATATTTTATTGTTTTATCAAATTGTCTGATCAAATCAGAAAAGCAAATGCTAAAGAAATGAAATGGATCATAATGATAATTCTGAAAGGTTTGATGTTTTTTTGCCAATGTCTTCTTTCATGGACAATGATGTCAATTTGTCATTGAGTTTGTATCATTTAGATCTGAAGTTGGGAATTAGTGAAAGAGCATCTTTTACGAATTCCATCCAGATGCAGAGGACTTGTTCAATGTCACATGCGATTTAAAAGTAGTTTGTGAAAAGTTGAGGGACACGTCATAAACGCCAGGTTTGTTTCCAGTTCTCATGTTGGACCTTATGACATACTTCTTATCATGACTTGATACTTTTGGTAGAGATATTGGATCTTACACTAGTTGATTTTATAGTAAATTTTATAACCCCATCGTTTTTACCTTGGTGACTAAGGAACATCTTGGCTACAATTAGGTAGATATTTGTTCATTGCTTGCATTTGGTGATATTTCCTATAGTAACTTCTTTTCCAAGAGAGGAGCAAATGCTTTATTTTCTTAATGAGAGTGCTTATGTTGATGGTCTATTGTTCTAAGTTTGTCTCTCACTTCCTTCACTGGTCAATCATCCCACTCTTTTTTCAAATCTTGATTTAGAAAGTCACAGATAAGTTATTGGGCATTTTGGGAACAAAGGATAAGATGACAAGTTTTGTGAAGTGTTGAAGGTTATGCCTGAAGCTATGATTGACTGATTTTCCCGGAGAAAACGCCAAAAATGGTCTTGAACTATTGGAGTATGTTTAAAATAGTTGTTTAATTGTACATTTACCGGATTTAGTTCTTTAACTATCCCAAATTTTATAAGGTTTGATCCCTTAACTATACACTTACCGGTTTTACTCCTTTAAATATTTATAAACTTATCATGTTTGATCTCTGTCTATTTTTTTTATACAAATAACTTATGTTTATATTAACGTAATCCATGCCTCCATGAAAGTAAATTCTTAACCCATTTTTTAGTTCTTTCTCTTTCCCTGCTACTTTTTATTTCAAATTACTCTTATGAAAAGAGTCTTAGCCTCAACGATTCAAAATAAAATTTACAGAAAAGTAAATATATTCCTAATTTTATGAACAATAAAATGAAACATAATTATTGCTAATGACTTGAATATGCTCAAATTTATTATAAAAAGAAAGAGTTATAATCTGTTAGATGAGGCAATAGATTTATTTATATTTAATGAAAAAAATTATTGCAATGAGAAATAAAATTAAAAGTTCTTTACTCACATGATTTGATACCAAAATTTGTACCCCAACGATTTTATTAAAAGACTAAATTAGGGATCAAACCTGATAACATTTTGGATAGTTAAAGGACTAAATCCGGTAAATGTATAGTTATTAGACAAGACCTGACAAGATTTTCGAGAATTAAAGAACTAAATTCGATAAGTATATAGTTAAGGGACTATTTTAGACCTAGTCCAATAGTTCAGGGACCATTTATGTCATTTTCTTTCTTGTGTGAATATACAAATTTAGATTTCACCATCAACAACTTGACACTTGGTTGAAGGTCTCGAAATTTCTACAGTAGGTGATCTTTGTATCTTTTACCTTCGTTCAATGTTTACAAATTAACATTTTTCAATCATAATTGATTCTGCAACTGTGTTCCTTCAACTAGTGACGTAGATTGTTGATAGGACCAAGGATAGGATTAACAACAAAATAGAAAGCATATAACGAGAATTTAGAGAAGAACCAACTTTAGTGCATAAAGTAGAACATTTATTTAAGATTCTTTAATCTATAAGAATACCCTCAAGTAGAAGAATTCTACTTATGAACACACTTTCACAAGTTGAAAAGCAATAACTAGAAATTAATTCAAAATTTCTGAAGTGTTCAATTTTGAAGGCAGCCTAAAGTATAAACATAACTATTCTTAGAAAGAGAGTTTCATATTAGGTTTTGATTATTACATTAAAAATACTTACAAGTCCCTAACTAGACCTAAAATAGGACAAGGGCCCAAAATGCAATTATTAAGAAAATGAATATACTTCTAATGTCGAATCAGGATCAACTAGGGAAAGGATGTTTATGGTGATGGCATAGTAATAGTTTTTTATTTTTGATTACTTTTTATATCCCATGGGATGAGGAATTTATACCATTAATCCTATAACTAATTAAGGAAAGAAAACAATCTCTCTATATATAATAAGAGAGGTGATAGTGCCTACACGTCAGCACCAGGAAAAAAATAGTATTTTAAAAAGTTAAAAATAATAAATTGTAAACTTTACAAAAATAAAAATAACAAAATTGAATTTCAAAAAAATAAAAATAATAAAATTGTATTTAAAAAAAACACAAATGCACGTGTATTGGTAGTTACTCATTTCAAAATTAATGGGATCGGTTTAAAAGTTATCTAATTTTGTGGAACTATCTATCTATATATATATATATATATATATATATATATATATATATATATATATATATATATATATATATATATATATTGAGAAGTTAATAAATTCTTTACATATTTATTTAAGACAATATAAAGTGTCACGTGTCAGCACCACAAAAATTCAACAATTTTAATATTAAAAAAATAAATTTAATTTTTTAAAAATTGTATTTAAAATCAACAAAAAAAAAATGTAACCAACTAAATCATTCTGTGTTTATTTTTTTCCTCAAATTAAAAATTGGTTAATATTTTTTTAAATTTGAATTTAAAATAATTAAAAAGGAAAACTGAAAAAAATTGATAAGGACGACTCTATTTTGGGGGGTAATTATCAGTTTTAACTTTTGAGAGTTGCTCCTTCTTTATAGCACAAAGTAAAGGCAAATTGTTAACTAATAATAATAATAATAATAATAATAATAATAAATATAAGTAATAAGTAATAAATGATAACAATAATAAGAACAACAACAATAATATATATATATATATATATATATATATATATATATATATATATATATATATATATATATATATGTCGAAACACCATAAAAATAAATATTAACGAATTAGAATAAATGTGAATAATTTCAAATTTCAAAATGAATATTAAATTTATAAATAAAAATAAAAGTTCTTAACATAACTATTCTTATAATTTCAAATTTTAAATTACGAAGTGAGGATATTTATTAGTTTTAAAATGCAAAAAAAAAAAAAAGGATACATCACGTTAATAAATGGAGAATTTTTAAGAGTTGTTTTAGTGGGTAGTTATTAGTTTAGAAAAACAAGTCTTGCTTTTGAATTATTTATAAAAGACATCACAAAATAATAGTGCTAAAATTTAGGAAGTACAAGATTACAATATTATTTTCAATTTTCAAATTTTAAATTATAACTAATTAAATTTTATAAATACAAATTTGAAATAAAAATACTATTTAAAAACAATAATGACAAATTTTTGAATCCCAAAAAAAAATATGTAAAATGTCGATTTAAAATTCAGCAAATGTAAAAAAAAAGTAAAAAAAAAAAATGTAAAACAAGAATATGATTATGTGAATGGTCAGTTACAAATGAATTTTACCATATATGTTTAAGATAATGATGCTAAAATTTAGGAATAACAATAATTATCTATTTTTTTTTTAAAAAAATAATAATACAGTAAGCAATTATTTTCAATTCAACAAGTACCATAAATAAAAGGAACGGTTAGTGATAAAAACATTTACACAAGTGAATAATTCTCCCTCCATCCAATCTGACGTTTCAAGAAAAAAGTTATTTTCACTCTTTAGAAAGAAGACACAAATTTATGATTATAATCGAAACAGTCAAAAAAATGATTGAGAGAAATCAAGAGAAATTAAATGATTTGAATGAGGAATTGATGTCTCAAGAAAGAGGAGTACATTACAAACACATTGGACATTATTTGTGGTATTTATCAAAGAAATATCACTTTTTGGAGCCTCTATGTTTTTCTTTCCTATTAAAAATTATGTTGTTTCTTATGTACTATACTGGGAGAAAAAATTATCTATAAATTATGAAAGAAATTGAAAACTCTCAAAGTAAATATATTTTTTATATTTTTAATTACATTGTGACATTGTATAATTTTTTTAACTTTTTTTAAAATATTGAGTATGATGGTATTTAGATGTGAAAGAATTTATCCTTAAGTTGAAAATTCACAATATTTCTGAGTATGTGCTCGAAAGTTTTTAAAAACAAGTTAAATGCACTTTTTTTTCATCTAAGTTGCAAAATTAGAAACTTATTTTTAAGAAGTTAATAAATTATTTAAGAAAATATATACATCTATGTACATTCTAAAATTAAATATATTATGTTTAAACAATTTGAAAGTTAATTACATGTTATATAACTTCATTATCATTTTTTATTTTTTACACTTATTTATTAATTTACTTAAATTCACGTCATGTGTGAAAACATAGGAGAAAGAATGATTTTCTTATAAGTGATATTTGTTGATTTGAATATTTGGGAGATTTTATTTATTTAATACCTCTTCATGTATTATTTTTATCTTTTTTTCCTCAACGTTAAAAATATAATTTTTTAATATAAATTATTTAAACTATTAACTTCTTTGAAATGTTTCATATTTATCTAGCATATTTCTTATATGCAAACACAATAAATTCTTCTCAATTTAAAGCATAAACGAAAATATTGACATGATGAAATACTTTATTTCTTTTTGTCAAGATATTACGCTACGTGTAAGGTCACTAATTTAAATTATAATAGATATTGAATGATAAAATATATTAATTTAAATTCATATGTAAGTAATATAAGTTATTAAAACTAAAATTAAATATATTATATCAAAAACAAAAATACAATTTGGTCAAAATCATAATTTAAATTAAAAAAAAAACATTATATAAATAAATTAATAAAAAGTATTAAAGAAAACAAATACTAAGAAGAGGATAATAGGGAATTGTGCACATTTATGATTTTGACTAATTTAAAAAATAAACAAATAATAAATTTTTTATTATTATTAACAAGTTTAAATAATGAGCTAACCTTATATTATTTATTTTGATAAAGTATTTGTGTTAAATATGTTAATAGTCTCTCATATAAAATTTATAATATCATTTTTTTAATAAATAAAATTTTAATTCATACAATTAAGATGACGTTATAATTGTATTTATCAATGCGCGAAAAGGTATATTAGTTACGTTAAAAGGACAATATTCTATTCTCTTAATGTCTCCTAGAATTAAGCTAATTAATTACTACATTGAGCAACATCTTATCTTCTTAATGAGCTAATGGTGGATTATGAAATTAGATGTTTAGAAGTTGTTAAAAAATTATACATGGAGTGTTAGAATGTCCACATTGATTAAGGGACTGATGAGGTGTTATCTCCTTACATGTTCTTAGACAATCCTCACTTCGTGAGTTAAAGAGATTGAATTAGGGTAAGAATCATTTTTTTATACACATATAATATAGTTAGGAGTTGTTTTTGTTCATGGATTTCTTTTTTCCTTTTTCTCAATTCTTTTTCAAAAAACAGCCTTGGACTGATTTTCTCAAGTTTGAGAAAGTGGTATTGGCCAGTTTTTCAATTTTTCACTCTCAAAATTTCCACTATTTATCAAGTTAAAATGCATATCCAAACATAACTTCTCCAAATAAACTTTTTCAACTTAACTTCAAATACTAATTCTTTTTCCAAATATGACTTTTTTATATATATCCAAATGCTTACTTAATTTGTTTGCCTACTTATTTGATTAAATTTTTCATGAGTTTAACTCTAAATTCTCCAATGGATATTAGGTAGCTCAATTTCTGGTGGGTCTTGCTGAGCCTCCGGCTCCAAATACATTTCCCAGAAGGTATGCATATGTTTTGATGGTCTTGTAAACGAATGAATCAGCATATTATGTCAATTTTTTTCATACCTCCTGTGTCGTGTGCTTCTAAATTTTACTATTTCTAGAATTTCGGTGAACGCTAGCCCTTTGAGCAACCTATGCAAAGAGCTCATTTGAAGACTTAATCAATTAATTAGTCTATTGAAGTTGAATATGTGTTTGAGCATTTGTAGTGTTTTGATGATTTGTGAACGGAAAAAGAGTTTTTGGAGAGCCTCCTTATGATTAACATTGAAAGGCTATCCATCCACAACCTAAGCATCCCCTTAAGTATAGAGTCAAAAAGAGAAAATGTCATGCTATATTATTCTATCACAAATTCACCGTAATTGAAGATAAAAATAAGAACGAGGAGGATGTTATCTCATGTTTAACAACATTTATGAGGCTCCCCTTAAGAATAGAGCAAAAAAGAAACAATGTCATGCTACATTATTCTATCACAAATTCACCGTGATTGAAGATAAAAATGAGAACGAGGAGGATGTTATCTCATGTTTAACAACATTTATGAGGCTCCCCTTAAGAATAGAGCAAAAAAGAAACAATGTCATGCTATATTATTCTATCACAAATTCACCGTGATTGAAGATAAAAATGAGAACAAGGAGGATGTTATCTCATGCTTAACAACATTTATGAGGCTTCCCTTAAGAATTGAGCCAAAAAGAAACAGTGTCATGCTAGATTATTTTATCACAAATTCACTGTGAATGAAGATAAAAATGAGAACGAGGAGGATGTTGTCTCATGTTTAACAACATTTATGAGGCTCCCCTTAAGAATAGAGCCAAAAAAAAACGGTGTCATGCTACATTATTCTATCACAAATTCACCGTGATTGAAGATAAAAATGAGAACGAGGAGGATGTTATCTCATGTTTAACAACATTTATGAGGCTTCCCTTAAGAATAGAGCCAAAAAGAAACAGTGTCATGCTAGATTATTCTACCACAAATTCACTGTGAATGAAGCAAAAATGAGAACGAGAAGGATGTTGTCTCATGTTAACAACTTTTATGAGGCTCAACTTAAGAATAGAGCAAAAAAGAAACAATGTCATGCTACATTATTCTATTACAAATTCACCGTGATTGAAGATAAAAATGAGAACGAAGAGGATGTTATCTCCTGTTTATCAACATTTATGAGGCTCCCCTTAAGAATAGAGCAAAACAGAAACAATGTCATGCTACATAATTCTATCACAAATTCACCGTGATTGAAGATAAAAATTATGAGAACGAGGAGGATGTTATCTCATGTTTAACAACATTTATGAGGCTTCCCTTAAGAATAGAGCCAAAAAAAAACGGTGTCATGCTAGATTATTCTATCACAAATTCACTATGAATGAAGATAAAAATGAGAACAAGGAGGATGTTGTCTCATGTTTAACAGCATTTATGAGGCTCCCCTTAAGAATAGATCGAACAAAAAAGAAACAATGTCATGCTACATTATTCTATCACAAATTCACCGTGATTGAAGATAAAAATGAGAACGAGGAGGATGTTATCTCGAGGAGGATGTTATCTCATGTTTAATAACATTTATGAGGCTTCCCTTAAGAATAGAGCGAAAAAGAAACAGTGTCATGCTAGATTATTCTATCACAAATTTACTGTGAATGAAGATAAAAATGAGAACGAGGAGGATGTTGTCTCATGTTTAACAACATTTATGAGGCTCCCCTTAAAAATAGAACAAAAAAGAAACAATGTCATGCTACATTATTCTATCACAAATTCACCGTGATTGAAGATAAAAATGAGAACGAGGAGGATGTTATCTCATGTTTAGCAACATTGATGAGGCTCCCCGTAAGAATAGAGCAAAAAAGAAACAATGTCATGCTACATTATTCTATCACAAATTCACCGTGATTGAAGATAAAAATGAGAATGAGGAGGATGTTATCTCATGTTTAACAACATTTATGAGGCTTCCCTTAAGAATAGAGCAAAAAAGAAACAGTATCATGCTAGATTATTCTATCACAAATTCACCGTGAATGAAGATAAAAATGAGAACGAGGAGGATGTTGTCTCATGTTTAACAACATTTATGAGACCGAGAGTTAAGAATTTCGACTTCAATAGCTCCTTACCGAAGAGAAATTGAACTCAGTAATCAAAAAATAAATGGAAGTGCTAAATCAGTTTGGAGAGAGTAGTTGAAATGTGAGGAGGTGACATCATTAGCGTTTTTTTTTATAGTTGCACGGTAACAAGCGTATGATCATCGTATGATCACTTGGTCTAATCGTCATCATGAGGACGACGCGAGAGATAACTGAGCATCTTCAATGAAACCACCAATTGTAGGAAGTGAAAAATAGACAAGAGAATGGAAATGGAGAGAAAAACAAAAACATTAGCGAATTGTTTACAAAGGACAATTTTTGTTCAAATAATTTTTATCAAATTAATAAAGTGTAAATTACATAAATCTCATAGTTTTAATATGAAATTACAATATATCTCTAATAAGTTTTTAATAACAGCAATCCCTTAAAAATTAAAAAAATCGAATACAATAATTGAAGCTCGGATACATTAAATACTGCCTCGGATACATTAAAAACTAGCTCAGATACATAATATGTAGCTACGATACATTAAATAATGGCTTGGATATATTACAAATTAGCCCGAATACATAATATGTAGCTCGAATATATTAAATGTTGCTCGGATACATTAAAGAAATAAGAGACCTTGGATATTTTTAAAAATAATAGGGGATAATGGAAATAAGTGAAACAAAATGTGTGTATTTATGTAATTTGTCCCTGACTCTTGTAAAGATTATTTATCAACTTTTTTTGGAAAAGCTACAGAATATGACAAACATCAATATACATTTAAAATAAATAGCTATAGTAATTTATTTATTTATGTTATATGGATATAACTATACAATAAATAACAAAGTTAACTATATACAAATAATTTGGAAGTTATTATTACAAGCACAATTGATTATGCACATTTTATTTGATCAGTTTTCCATGTTTAACCTCATTACTATTTTTAAATTCACCAATATCGCTATAACACATATTTTCAATACCCACCCCCCTCCCCCCTCTCGAATTTCTTTCAATTTAAGATCTTTTTGATGATTATAGGAACAATTTTTGTGATTTGAATCCATCAAATATCTTTTAATTGATTTTTTTCTCAATTTATGAAGATTATATTTGTATTCATCTATATTTTCATCTATTTTTATAGGATTTCGACTAAAGCATTATTTTGTTTTCTCTATTATGATGGCTCTAGTTATTAAAAGAAAAATAGTACAGGAAGATCATGAGAAAAAAGAGATTGAGGTTTGTGTGATTGTCAAATTTGTATACAGTAGATTACTCATATAAATAGATACTTTATTGTAATATTAACACAAGTTGAAATGATAATTTGTGATTACAAGTATATCTGGATACAAAATTAATCTATCTAATTTAAAAGATTGATTAGGAAATACACGTATAATTGGATACATTAATACTATAATTTAATAAACAAATACATGAGTTAACACCAATCCTGAAGTATTACGGGGAAAAATTGACCAAAAAAAAATTGACGTTTGTATTACAGAAAGACTTGACAAAAAAGAGATGGACGTTTGTTGAATTTATCACTTTTTATACAACCAAATACTTATATACTTTGATACCTACACATTCTATTATTTTTCATTTTTCTTATTTCTAGGTTATCTTTTGTTTAACAATAATGTATACATATGTATACAATATTGGTGTATTCATTTTTTTTAACAACAATGTAATCACTTTCCAAATTATCGTGTTCATATGCTAATTTCATACTTTACCTTGATATATTATACATTAAGTTTTAATAAATATTTATCTTGATATATTAATACTTTATGTTTTACAAATAGAGATACCAATTTGTAATTAATATTTTATTAGTGTGTAAATAAAAAAAATAAAAACATTTAAAGAAATACATCTAGAAAATATAGTTATTTTGTAAGTTGCTCAACTTTTTTTCTTCCATAAATTGAACAAAAAGAGTAACATATATTGGACCTGACACGACTATTATATCAAGTAGATCAAGGATTAAGAAATAAAAAAAATAGTCTAAATGTCCAACAGGTTATTTTTTTTTTTTTTTCAAAAATAGTCCACTTAAAAAAATAAGCCACTTATTATAATAAGTTATCATTTCAATCATCGTTCTTCTCCTCCTCCTTTTATGTCATTCTTCTTTTGCATCTTTTTCTTCGTATCCTTCTCCTTATGTAAAATAAAAATAAAACTTGACATAATGTAAACATGAATCGCTTCGAGAGAATTATATATTAAAAGACATGAAACATCGAAATGATTTCATATCTAAATGTGGGACTTTTATAGGTGATTTTGAGTTGATTGAGATTGAATAGAGTAACACCCTGCCCAGAGGCAAACCCAGGATTTGAAGGCTTTGGGTGCACCAATATAAACATAGCTTAAATATAAGGTCTAAGCTAAACTTAAAATGAAAATAGGCTTAAGTGGGATTCAAACCCTGGTGTAGAGGTTGGTAACTCTAGCTTTTACCAATTGCACTAGGACATTTCTATGCTTTTTATGGGTGCACTGTTACCTATATCTTAATTTCTATCAGTTTTTCAAAATAGATATGCATATATACATATGATTTTTTCGAAAGTTACCGGGTGCACGTGCACCCTCACCGTAGTGTGGGTCTGTGTCTGACCCTGCCAATTCTAAGCAAAAATGCAAGCTATTCCATATATATATATATATATATATATATATATATATATATATATATATATATATATATATATATATATATATATATATATATATATATACTTAGATCAGTTCTTAAGTGTGATCAGAAGTATATTCAATGTGAATTAAGGTCATAGAGACTTCTATAATATGAAAAATTTTATGGCCTAAAACCAACCAAATGAAATATCTTGAAGTCTTCTTTCCAACTCCTTTTATAGTTCGTCTATTCAAATTCTATGCTAAAAATTATTCACATTTGACTAGTTACTATACAAGCTCCATGACCCCCCTGCATGGAGAGGACGCCAACTAGATGATTGTGCGGTAGGACCACTACTTATTGGCAAGGTTGCGGGAACAGCCACGCGTCCTAGTTTCCAGGTGCACGATCACGTATGTTATATGAAATTCTTTTAGTTTTCTATTCGTTCCACATTCTAAAATGGGTGTTTTCATCATTTCCTCATTCCATAATTTCAACCCAGGTCTATTAACATCTCTCAAAAGTAATATTTAATCAGATTTTATATGTTACGATAAATTTTTCTCTTTTTTCCCAACAATTCAAAGAACAAGATCTACAAGGATTTCAGAAATTTAAATTACGATTCTTTTTTTGAACTTCACATTTAAGGTATGTAGGACTTTAATGAATATATCTCTTCATTCTCATGTCCAAAACTTCTCAATTTTCATGAAGTTAATTCCATAGTTAGGGTTATGGAACCCACTTTTGAATTTATCATTTTTATGATCCAAATTATATGATTAATTGAACTATTTATTGTATATATCTCAAACTAATTACTTTATGGTATATATTAAAAACTAGCTTATTAAAAAAGATATTTTCGAAACTTGGAGGGTTGTTGACTTAGTCAAAGGCCCAGTGAATTAGTCATGATTTTGAATTAAGACTGACATTAAGGTATCAAAATTAAATAGCGTTGACATAAGTTTTAATAATTGATGGTGTAGGTGACAATTATGTAATTAAGGATTAAGGATCTATGAGGCATTTGCGGGAGTGACCCTCAAATTTTTAAGTTGACAATTTGGTCTATTGTATTAAATGAGGGGTAAAAAGGTAAAAGTCTAAATCTAATTATATTAAATATGGTGGGAATCGAAAATGGAGGGAAGCCAGAGCACCAAAATGGGTAATAAAAGCTGCAAATCTCCCCGCCGAATCCTCTCTTTTTCTTCTTCTTCTTGTTCGTTCTTGCTTGCTTTTTTCCTGTTCTTCTTCTTCGTACATTGTTGCTCTTGACTGTTATTTCTTGTGCTTTCTTCTTTAATCAGATTTAGCTAATCAGTGGATCTCGTTCTATATCAATTGGTATTACTTCATAAGTGATTGTGTTCACACATCATTATTTGGTAAGTAAAATTAATAGTTATTTGAATCATTCATCATCATTTGAGTATACCTATAATTGTTTTTAATAATTTGTAATCGTATTTCAAACAGATGGTTATATCTATTGCAACAGTTGACTCGTGTTAAATACGTCAGATATTGAAATAAATAATAGTCTTATATTGCAACAGAAAGGTTATATGTTGCAATAATCTAGTCATGTGTTGCAACATATGACTTCCTTCTTGGAGATATCACAACAAAATAGTCATATGAGACACCATATGATTTATTGGTCGCAATTGAATAATCATATGTTGCAATATATAACTTACACATGTAATTTATGTGTTACAATAAAATAATTATATGTAGCAACATATGACTTTTATGTCGCCACAGAATGGACATGTGTTGGAACCTATAACTTACATATTCCAACAAAATAGTCATATCTTGCACTAGATGACTTAAACGTCTTCCAATATATGATTATGTGTCATAATAGAACAATTATATGTCGCAACATATGACTTTTATATCGCAATCGAATGGTCATATGTTGAAACATATGATTTACATGTTCTAACAGAATAGTCATATGTTTTACCGGATAACTTGCATCTCTACTAACATGTGATTTATCTTTCGGAATATAATAGACATATGTAGCAATATATGACTTTTATGTCGCAACAAAATGATCATACGTTGGAACATATGACTTACATGTTCGAATAAAATAGTCATATGTTGCACTAGATGACTTGCACCTCTTACAACATGTGATTTATGTGTCGCAATAGAATACATATATGGAGCAACATATGACATAATTGTCATTTATTGGAACATAGAAGTTACATGTTCCAACAGAATAGTCATATGTTGTACCAGATCACTTGCAACTCTCCTATAATGTGATTTATCTTTCGTAACATAATAGACATATGTAGCAACATATGACTTCTGTGTCACAACAAAATAGTCATATGTTGCCACATAAGACTCATATGTTGCAATAGATGATGAAGTCATATTTTATCATTAGTACTAATTATTTTTTTAATTAATTTCTTCAGGTACACTAAATAGAGGGATTATTCATAGGGCTTGATTGTTGTGGTGAATGGATCGTGAAGAAAAATCGATATATTTGACATTGAAAGGATGATATGAAACAGTCGCTAGGGATGACAATCGAAAGATTTTTTTTGTATGATGATTTTGTGATCAATTATCCATAGTCGTAGACTCAATTGTGAACTGAAAGATCTTGTCATCAGTTACATTCCAAGTTTTTTTTCATAATGAGAAGGTCTTACGTTTTAAAATATCTGATCAGCCTAGTTTTCTTGTTTATTTGGGAGAAGCAATGAGTCCCATGTTAAGAGCCTACGTGGTTGAAAATCCTATCGAGGAGAATCATAAGCAAGAAGAAAATCAACAAAATATGTTAAATGATAAATTTGATGTTGTGGACACGAATAATCACCATGATGAAATTGGAAGAGATGAAGTGTCGGACCTTGGGATCAACAATCCTCCTACACCTATTATTGGGAGCAACAATTCTGCTTCTTCTCAATCATCACATATGAATTATGTTCAAGATGACGAAATTGGTTTTTATAAGGGAATGACATTCAAGAACATGAAGAACAAAATTCATTGAAAATTGCTTGCCTGAAAAAATATTTTAAACCGACAAAGGTGATCAATTTTAGTAATGTGTATTTATTCAAATGTTCACACTGGAATGCAAGTGGTGGTTGAGGGCTATCAAATTTACAAGTAGCGTCAGGTTTGTCATTAGAATCTATAAAAAGTATCATACATGTGGTTTAGAGCATATTACGAGCCATTGATAACGCTCAACTACACTTTATCTAATTTTAAGTGTAAGCGGTCGGCAACAAGTATAAACCCAACTAAAAGTTAGGGTCAATCCCACATGTAGTGATATAATTGAGAATTCGATTAAGAAGTAAAATTGTGCTCAAATCATTTATAGAGGTAGAAGTTTGAAACTCTAAAGTAAATCACAAAGTTTTGGAAATTAAAGCCAAATGGAGGGGGGGGGGGGGATTTCAAGTAACCAAATTATGACTACTAAAGCCGGAAGTAAACAAGTAGAAAAGGTTTCTTGGGAGTGTGATAAATTGAATGCTAATTTCGCATAATGGGTGATTACTTGTTACTCTAAGATGTTGAATCTCAATGGGTAGGCTAGATTTTGGGTGCAATAAACATTTCTCAATCAACTATTGTGAATCAAGTGACTTCTCTAGAACATCAATAGGCACAACACAATATACCAACCCATTACCTTAATCAATCTAGATTTATAAGATTGCATTCAAACCCACTTTCTCAAGCTAGATCTGTAACAACACAATCACCAATTAACTATTCGACTCTAACACTTCTTTGTCAAGCAAATATAGAGTGCTAATTAGAATTACATTTGCAACTACAATTCAACAATTAAAACACGAACAACTACTTGAACCCACTTCAAATCAACAAGAAAATCAGTATCTAATAAGACCCATTAGCTAATCAAGGCTTTCAACTACATAATCACACCCCCAAAAATGGGGATTTTAGCGAAACATAATAAAGAACAAGAAATCGTTAGCAACAAAGTTTTTTTTATTAGAGTAGGCAACAATAACAATTCTCCAATGCTAAAATTAAAGTACAAAATCTCATTATCTTGAAATCCTTGCTAAAAATGTAAAAATAATGTTCTAGAATGTAAAAGATTAAAAACCGAGCAGTGAACAATGCGGGAACTCGTTCTCTTCTTTTGAAAATTACATTTACACATTCCTAAAATTTTAGCACGAAGTCCACTCGACAAAGTATGTCGGGCTTCACCGACCTAGTCGGCGATGCACCGAGTGATCCTCCACTAGACTTCTTCACGTGTCTTTTTGACCAAATCATTCTGTAACTTTCAGTGAAGTGAGTCAAGTTCGCCAAACTGTTCAACAATACACCAAATGCTCCTCTTCTTGCGTACATGGTGTGGCTTTTTATCAAATTGTTCTGTAACATTAGGAAATCAAAATTGGCATCGTCGATCTCTTTGACGTGTCACCAAACAAGTAGTTTGCTCTCCAAGTTGATCTAGGATGTGTCCACAAATTGTACTTATTGAGAGCTTTATTTTGATAGATTTAGTGTCCTCAAAATGCTTATTTAGACTCAATATCCTATAAAAACTCTTAAGTTTAAGGTATTTGAAGTTTTAGTGCAAGCATGGACACTTAAGCGCAAAAAGAAACAAAAAGGCTGAAAAGAACGAAGAAATTGAAGCCTGAGCATCGCCAAGTACACTTGGCGAGTCGCCGAAGGGACGTACTCTGCCCTTTGTTCCAACATGCGAAGCTGAAGAAAGAGGATAAAAAAGGTGATGAATGGAGCAGTCGGCGCTTCGTCGAACGGTTTCGGGAAGAATCGCTATACCGCCCAATGGTCCAGAACATGAAGATGTTGAAGGAAAGCACAAAACAACGATGAAACAGAAGAAGGGTGAGTTGCTGAGTCATTTGGCAATCTCGACTAATTTTGTTGAATGTTCCGCCACAACACTTAATTTGAAAGCTATAAATACTACCCTTTGTTATTATTTGTAAGGGATTCGAACATTATCATAGTTTTTAATTGATAATACTATTTTTCTTGTATTTTCTCTCAAGTTTAAAGAGGGTTTTGAAAGACTTGAAGAAAGAAGGATTTCATCATCCCCAAGTTGGAAGTGGGTCTTCTCCATTCTTTTTCCTTTGCTCAAATCAAGGTTTGATTTCTTATACCTATTTGATTTTAGTACCATTATAGGTGTATTTGTTATTGCTCGATGTCTAGATAAACACCCCCCATTGTTGGGTGTGATTTAGTAAATATGAGTTGATATTATTATTGGTCTTGCTTGATGATAGGTTAGATGTATTTTAATGGTGATTTAACCTAGTAGTTGTGATATAATTTAATGAGTTTGTAGTTGCAAATAAAAATCCACCAACGTGTTATCAGCTTTCCCGAGAGGGAAGTCGTGAAACCAAGACCGCTAAACTGATGGCCTAAGAAGTGGGTCGACATGAGGTTCAGCCTGAGATGGTGAGCCCTAGTCCCATAACTTAAAACTCAGTTCGAGAGAGTGAGTGGGGTAAGGCGTAGGCTGGGCTTCATGTAGAAAATGGGTGTCCAAGAGGAATACATTTGAAACAGGGTAAGTTGTTCGAGAGAGAACTTATTTCCATCTAAATCTTAGCCTAGTCACTGTTATTTTGTAAATTTCATATAGAAAGCATCTACCCAATGATTTATCTCAACTTGTATTGCGGTCACACCCCAAGAACGTCTCCCATGCTTGATTTTATTTGCATTTTTACAATTTTTACTATACTTGTAATAAAACCCCATCGATATTTGACACTTTCATTTCACCCCCTTTAATTTAAAATGTTATTATTTGTAAATCTCTTTAGCTACGACTTATTAGAATGAAACTCTAATTGACTACATCTTCTCGAAACCGCTCCCTTGGGACACGACCCCAACCCTTGGTTGGGTTACTAAACTATCGACGATCGTAGACATTCATACCGTAGGTTAGTGTCGTTGGTCACGATAAGCATCAAAATGGCACTACTGTCGGGGAGCGGTGTTACTTGATAAGTTATAGTTTAATTGAATTCTTATTAGTTGTAATTTACTTACTTAAATTTTAGCTTTGTTTTTAAGTGTTTGTGTTGAAAGCAGGAACCATGAGTGTAAATGGAAGTAATGGTAGCTAAGTGGGCCATCAAGATGACATTGGTAACCTCAACGATGTCCAAGAGCAGAATGTCAATACCCCCATTTCTGGGGAGGTGTTGGAGCCATCCACTTACCCCAAGATGAGGGAATGCAATATTCCATATAACGAGCACTATGTTGCAACTATTGCAACGAAAGGAACTATTCAGCGGATTGGCTCATGAGGATCCTCATGAACATTTTTGAAATTTTGTAGATATTTGCGTACTCTTATCATTCAATTATGTCTCTCAAGAGTCAGCCAGACTGCGATTATTCCTATTTGTTCTGATGGGAGAAGCTTGCAAGTTGTTAGCCGAGTTACCACGAAATTCGATCACTTCATGGGAGGAGCTGGTCACTACAATCGATGTGTGATTTTTTCCTCCTTCGAAGATGATGTCACTCCGGGACAACATTCAGATATTTAAGTGCTTGAATGGAGAGCCTCTGCATGAAACTTGGTTATGGTTCAAACGGATGGTGGTCCAATGTCCAACTCATGGTCTACCTAATAACGTCTTCCTCCAATACTTTTATCGTAGCTTAGACTCAGTAAACAAAGGAGTCTCTGACCAACTCTCACCTGGGGGATCAACGCAGCAACCATATGCAGTAGCTGCTCAACTCCTTGATGGAATGACAACCATTAATAGGGCATGGTACTCACGCGAGGACCATGCAACTCATGTTACCTTCTAGATATATAAGGAGAAGATTGAGAAGGACAATGAGAGACACAAAACCATGGCCAATATTATGAAACAACTTGATATTCTAACGAAGAATCTCATAGGGGATGGTACCCGTGGTGTCAATGTTGTGGGGGTCGAGAGCACAAGTCCTGAGAAAAGGAAGTTCGAAGCAATGTATAACGAGGAGGTGAACTTTCTAGCCAACCAATGTGGCAGTTATTGTTCAAACTACCCAAAGCAAGGTTGAAATCAAGGATGGGGTAGAGATGAAGGCTGGAAGTATAGAGATCGTGAATGGAGGGACCGTAATACGAATTGGAAGGATGGGGGGAAGGATAGATGTGTGCCTCCCCATGAACGCCAGAAGCCCAAGGATTTGGAAGGTGGAAAATCTGAGGATATGCTCTCGCGTAGCCTCAACAAGGTTGAAGGTTCGGACAAGATTTTGAAAGGCATAAAGGAGGATGTGTCCACTCTTAGTCAGATCTTCACCTCCCATTCAGTTTCAATCAAACAATTGGAAACCCAGAAGGGTTATATCTCGTCTTACCTAAATTCGAGACAGCAAAGGTTTTTTACTAGTGATACCATGGGTAACCCCAAGAATGAGGTTTGAAAGTGGACTTGCATCGTGCCGCGACGTTAACAAAGGCTTTGTCTGGGAGGCAACCCAAAACCCTTTAATTTTTTTTTGTTTATCAATAAAATAATAGTCTGATGTTTGTACAAGATGGAAGTAGGGAAGTGATTACAAAAGTGTATGCAGGCAGCAAAAGGTATGGTAGGCGAACTGCCAACCAGTTCAGCGAACCCCACTTCCTCTGCCATCTGACCCAAGGCATTTTCAGCTTGGACCCTGTAAATAGGCATTCGGTACACTAATTCCTTAAATATTAAGCCCTAAATGAGTCAAAATATCCGACTCATCAGCCATATCCCTATGCCACGACAAAAGTCATAGGTAAATACTTTCAAAATAGATTTTCCAAGGTTAAAGTCCCATCCACAAGAGACATGTCACATAATTGAGTTGTAAGGTAAGTTATTGGAAGTTAGGGGAACACATGACCACGGGTATCCAATGCTTAATGCGTACTATTATATGCTTGAAATTGCAAATCGAGAATGTAAGATGACATTGTCGTTTGTTGAAAATGGAGGTTCAAGTACTTCTTTGTATCATATGCTGCTGGATTATTGGTTTTCAACAAATGAGAAAATCAATAGCCGTTGATGGGACATTTATGAGGAGAAAGTATGAAGGAGTTTTGCTATCGGCGGTGGCAAAAGATGTTGTGAATCATCTATTTTCAGTTTTTTTGTGTTGTGGCAAGGAATCTAATACCTCATATAAATATTTGTTTGAAGATATGAGAAGTTATGTAGATGATACTGATGAGTTATGCATTATTTATGATATGCATCTTAATATTCAAAAGATGGTTTTGAGTATCTATTCCGCATCTTATTATAGTTGTTGCATGTCTCACCTTCGGAATAATATTCGAAAAAACTTTCACAATTCAAAAGTAGTATCTCATTTTTATAAAGAAGCAAAGGCGTATGATAAATATGAATTCAATGACTATTTCAGTCAAATAAGATATTGGTACCAAAGACAGTTGAAACTCTTGAACGTATTGGATTCCCACACATGGAGCAACACATTTTGCCCGAGAAATAGGTACATTATTGTCTATACTATCTTGTTTTAGTTTATTTTAAGTTTATAATTTTTTGATTGATTTTTTTTTGTTTAAATATAGGGAAAATGGTAAAAAACAATGCTCTTAAACTATGTGAAAGAACAAAAATTTCCTCCGTTTATAGTTTGGCTAAAAAATATCCTCTGTTTAATATTATGACATCAAACATCGCGGAGTCGGTCAATGCTATGTTTGATGCTCAAAGAGAATTTCCCATTGTCGCTTTATTTGATGAAATAAAAAGGAGATTTTCACTTTTATTTCACTAGAAGCGTATGGAGCTAGTGAACTCTTCAAATAGATTTGTTCCTTTAATTGATAAAGACATATATATGTGTGTCAACTCAGGAAACAAGTTGGTTCACCAAATTATAAACTACAAGTTCAATGTCACTGGTCATGGTGATATTGTTACGGTGAATCTACAAGAAGGACTTGTACTTGTAGAATTTTTGACTGGGACAAAATTTCTTTTCCACCTTCCATGTCAACGCTGCGATCAAAAAATGGTGTAGATTTTTGAAATTAGATTTATGAGTACTCATCTCCATATTATTTAGTGGAAAATTACATAATTGCATATTGTGAGGAAATTCACCTGGTGTCACCCAAAGATTCTTGGAATGTCTCTTCGGATATCTTAGAGAGAGAAATACATCCTTCATATGTTGATCCAAGCAAACCTAGTAGAAGGAGATATTAGAGACGGTGTGGAGTTGGTGAATAATTTCGAACAACAAAAAACAAGTGTTCCATATGTAAGTATTTTGACCACAAAAAAATTACATGCCCAAATCGAAATGATTCATAAGTATTGTTGAATTTTAATGTATGTTCTTTTTTATTTGAGGTTGATGTTAATTTGAATAAACTTATGTTATTCATATAGAATATGTGATTTATTTTGAACTAATGCATCTTTAAAACATAATTATGCATGTGTTACAACATATGCCAATTATGGGTTACCACTTACAACATAATATTGCATCTGTTCCAATAGATGTTAGTTGTGTGTTAGTTCCTACAACATAATTGTGCATCTTTTCTAACATAGATCTTGCAACAAAATATTGCATATGTTTCAACATATGTCAATTATGTGTTACAACTACAACATAATAAAACAATATGTTCCAACAAAGTAGTCATATGTTGCAACATATGTTATTTCTGTAAATATTTTCACTAATTAATAATTATGTGTTAAGTAAACAATCACACATGCTATAATTGGAACAACTTTCATTAAAAAGCTATCAATAAGGGAACATAATTACAACTGTTTATATTCTACCTCGTTTCCAAAAAAAAGTCTCTTGCTTCTGAAAAGTTTAAAATTGCAACTTCTACTTTAGAAGTTGCAACTCTTCTTTAGAAGTTGCAACTCTTCTTCTGAAAGTACAACTCTTCACATTCCTTATAAGAGAAATGATAAGACTTTTGCTGGTATGAAAGAAGAAATTTTCAAAAATAACTAGGAGGATTAAAAAATGAGAATTTACAAACTATATCGTATCCCTTCCGAGGTGTCTACTTATTGATATCGTTGAAAGGATTGCTTCCGGATCCTTCAAGTATTTAATGAATATTAAATTAAGGTATTTATGTATATAAATAAATTTTGCCTCTCTTTAAATTTTATTTTATAGCGGTTTGATTTGACTTCTTAGTTCCAGGTTCCTTAATCAAGTCGGTAATGAACCTTTTGTATATCAAAAGGTAACATTAGTCGACCTTCCTAATTTTAGATGGAGGTGAACCGTCAATTAGTATTTCAAAAATCTATTTCTTTCATGGATATTTGCAGAGCATCGGGGAATTTACATTCCTTATATATAAAAGGTGTAGTAATTTTTAATGCTTTTCGTCTGTATTCAAGTTTTTATCAGTGTATTTTACCTTTTAAATGTGTTTATTTCTTTTGTATTACGAGTTATCAACAATAACGATTCAAATGCATTAGGAATGATTAATCAAGTAGCAGAAGGAGGCCATATTGATGCATCCGATGTGATTTCCATAATTTCAATCTTCAAGGGCGGTGAATCCGTGAGAGAAAGCTTAATGTTCATTGCCAACATAAAACAAACGGAGCCACAAAAAACAAGGACATGTTGACATAAGTTACAACAAGTTTTAGGTAGAACGTGGGCTAGAAACTCATGTGTTGGGAGAAATACCCATTTGTTGCACTGTTCATGAACATTAGCAAAAACTTTGAAGAAAGGCTGGCCCAGGGAAAGTGACAATGAAGATGATATTTATTGTGAATTATATAGCTATGATAGAAGCTACGGGCCTGACACCATTGAATCATGTGTTAATAATCTGCGGACAAAAGAGTGAAAGAGATAAGATACTAATTTAGATCACCAGATACCAGTTGGAATCAAGTTATAGCATGAAAGGAGACAAGAAAAAATAGATAGATTTCCTAAAGTCCTATAGCCTCTCAAAGAAAAGTATAGACGTCTTAGTACCATTCTGCAAGACTATACTAGACACATTTTGGTACACCGAGATCAATCAACATAGAGCTCTGATACCAACTTTGTCATGACCCAGACCATCGTGATTGACACCCACACTACCCTTCGGTGGGAGAATCATTAATACAACCCAACCAAAAACTTATACGAAAAGATATGCATTTAAAAATACAGAAGCAGGTTTAAATTTCTATGGAAAATGGAGTTCTCATAAACTCCAAAAGTTTAACAAATAATTACCAAAATATTTGTGAAGAAACTTAAAGTCAATGTACCAAAATTCTAATAATAACAAGTCTAAGAACAAGGGGTGCTACCCTGAGAGCTAAACACATAAAAATATC